>JAJQJQ010000369.1:0-27120 GCA_028622995.1 Panagrolaimus kolymaensis | reverse complement strand
CAATGTGATAATTATTTTTATGTTCTTGAACTCGCTCTCAAGTGACATGTTTTGTTAAAATTTAATTAAAGCAGAATAGCCATTTTTTGTGATGGATCAAACACCTCAAAAGTTTGTATTCCCATAGAAACTTTGAAGCTGGAAAGTAAACAGCGAGATAATTGTTTTTATGTTCTTGAACTCGCTCTCGAGTGACATGTTTTGTTAAAATTTATTTAAAGCAGAATAGCCATTTTTTGTGATGGATCAAACACCTCAAAAGTTTGTATTGCTTTTGAAGCGATGCCATTGAAAAGTAAACAATGTGATAATTATTTTTATGTTCTTGAACTCTCTCTCTCGAGTGACATGTTTTGTTAAATCTTATTTAAAGCAGAATAGCCATTTTTTGTGATGGATCAAACACCTCAAAAGTTTGTATTGCTTTTGAAGCGATGCCATTGAAAAGTAAACAATGTGATAATTATTTTTATGTTCTTGAACTCGCTCTCAAGTGACATGTTTTGTTAAAATTTAATTAAAGCAGAATAGCCATTTTTTGTGATGGATCAAACACCTCAAAAGTTTGTATTCCCATAGAAACTTTGAAGCTGGAAAGTAAACAGCGAGATAATTGTTTTTATGTTCTTGAACTCGCTCTCGAGTGACATGTTTTGTTAAAATTTATTTAAAGCAGAATAGCCATTTTTTGTGATGGATCAAACACCTCAAAAGTTTGTATTGCTTTTGAAGCGATGCCATTGAAAAGTAAACAATGTGATAATTATTTTTATGTTCTTGAACTCGCTCTCGAGTGACATGTTTTGTTAAAATTTATTTAAAGCAGAATAGCCATTTTTTGTGATGGTTCCAACACCTCAAAAGTTTGTATTCCCATAGAAGCTTTGAAGCTGGAAAGTAAACAATGTGATAATTATTTTTATGTTCTTAAACTCGCTCTCGAGAGACATGTTTTGTTAAATCTTATTTAAAGCAGAATAGCCATTTTTTGTGATGGATCAAACACCTCAAAAGTTTGTTTTCCCATAGAAGCTTTGAAGCTGGAAAGTAAACAATGTGATAATTATTTTTATGTTCTTGAACTCGCTCTCGAGTGACATGTTTTGTTAAAATTTATTTAAAGCAGAATAGCCATTTTTTGTGATGGTTCCAACACCTCAAAAGTTTGAATTGCTTTTGAAGCGATGCCATTGAAAAGTAAACAATGTGATAATTATTTTTATGTTCTTGAACTCGCTCTCAAGTGACATGTTTTGTTAAAATTTAATTAAAGCAGAATAGCCATTTTTTGTGATGGATCAAACACCTCAAAAGTTTGTATTCCCATAGAAACTTTGAAGCTGGAAAGTAAACAGCGAGATAATTGTTTTTATGTTCTTGAACTCGCTCTCGAGTGACATGTTTTGTTAAAATTTATTTAAAGCAGAATAGCCATTTTTTGTGATGGATCAAACACCTCAAAAGTTTGTATTGCTTTTGAAGCGATGCCATTGAAAAGTAAACAATGTGATAATTATTTTTATGTTCTTGAACTCTCTCTCTCGAGTGACATGTTTTGTTAAATCTTATTTAAAGCAGAATAGCCATTTTTTGTGATGGATCAAACACCTCAAAAGTTTGTATTGCTTTTGAAGCGATGCCATTGAAAAGTAAACAATGTGATAATTATTTTTATGTTCTTGAACTCGCTCTCAAGTGACATGTTTTGTTAAAATTTAATTAAAGCAGAATAGCCATTTTTTGTGATGGATCAAACACCTCAAAAGTTTGTATTCCCATAGAAACTTTGAAGCTGGAAAGTAAACAGCGAGATAATTGTTTTTATGTTCTTGAACTCGCTCTCGAGTGACATGTTTTGTTAAAATTTATTTAAAGCAGAATAGCCATTTTTGTGATGGATCAAACACCTCAAAAGTTTGTATTGCTTTTGAAGCGATGCCATTGAAAAGTAAACAATGTGATAATTATTTTTATGTTCTTGAACTCGCTCTCGAGTGACATGTTTTGTTAAAATTTATTTAAAGCAGAATAGCCATTTTTTGTGATGGTTCCAACACCTCAAAAGTTTGTATTCCCATAGAAGCTTTGAAGCTGGAAAGTAAACAATGTGATAATTATTTTTATGTTCTTAAACTCGCTCTCGAGAGACATGTTTTGTTAAATCTTATTTAAAGCAGAATAGCCATTTTTTGTGATGGATCAAACACCTCAAAAGTTTGTTTTCCCATAGAAGCTTTGAAGCTGGAAAGTAAACAATGTGATAATTATTTTTATGTTCTTGAACTCGCTCTCGAGTGACATGTTTTGTTAAAATTTATTTAAAGCAGAATAGCCATTTTTTGTGATGGTTCCAACACCTCAAAAGTTTGAATTGCTTTTGAAGCGATGCCATTGAAAAGTAAACAATGTGATAATTATTTTTATGTTCTTGAACTCGCTCTCAAGTGACATGTTTTGTTAAATTTAATTAAAGCAGAATAGCCATTTTTTGTGATGGATCAAACACCTCAAAAGTTTGTATTCCCATAGAAACTTTGAAGCTGGAAAGTAAACAGCGAGATAATTGTTTTTATGTTCTTGAACTCGCTCTCGAGTGACATGTTTTGTTAAAATTTATTTAAAGCAGAATAGCCATTTTTTGTGATGGATCAAACACCTCAAAAGTTTGTATTGCTTTTGAAGCGATGCCATTGAAAAGTAAACAATGTGATAATTATTTTTATGTTCTTGAACTCGCTCTCAAGTGACATGTTTTGTTAAAATTTAATTAAAGCAGAATAGCCATTTTTTGTGATGGATCAAACACCTCAAAAGTTTGTATTCCCATAGAAACTTTGAAGCTGGAAAGTAAACAGCGAGATAATTGTTTTTATGTTCTTGAACTCGCTCTCGAGTGACATGTTTTGTTAAAATTTATTTAAAGCAGAATAGCCATTTTTTGTGATGGATCAAACACCTCAAAAGTTTGTATTGCTTTTGAAGCGATGCCATTGAAAAGTAAACAATGTGATAATTATTTTTATGTTCTTGAACTCGCTCTCGAGTGACATGTTTTGTTAAAATTTATTTAAAGCAGAATAGCCATTTTTTGTGATGGTTCCAACACCTCAAAAGTTTGTATTCCCATAGAAGCTTTGAAGCTGGAAAGTAAACAATGTGATAATTATTTTTATGTTCTTAAACTCGCTCTCGAGAGACATGTTTTGTTAAATCTTATTTAAAGCAGAATAGCCATTTTTTGTGATGGATCAAACACCTCAAAAGTTTGTTTTCCCATAGAAGCTTTGAAGCTGGAAAGTAAACAATGTGATAATTATTTTTATGTTCTTGAACTCGCTCTCGAGTGACATGTTTTGTTAAAATTTATTAAAGCAGAATAGCCATTTTTTGTGATGGTTCCAACACCTCAAAAGTTTGAATTGCTTTTGAAGCGATGCCATTGAAAAGTAAACAATGTGATAATTATTTTTATGTTCTTGAACTCGCTCTCAAGTGACATGTTTTGTTAAAATTAATTAAAGCAGAATAGCCATTTTTTGTGATGGATCAAACACCTCAAAAGTTTGTATTCCCATAGAAACTTTGAAGCTGGAAAGTAAACAGCGAGATAATTGTTTTTATGTTCTTGAACTCGCTCTCGAGTGACATGTTTTGTTAAAATTTATTTAAAGCAGAATAGCCATTTTTTGTGATGGATCAAACACCTCAAAAGTTTGTATTGCTTTTGAAGCGATGCCATTGAAAAGTAAACAATGTGATAATTATTTTTATGTTCTTGAACTCGCTCTCGAGTGACATGTTTTGTTAAAATTTATTTAAAGCAGAATAGCCATTTTTGTGATGGTTCCAACACCTCAAAAGTTTGTATTCCCATAGAAGCTTTGAAGCTGGAAAGTAAACAATGTGATAATTATTTTTATGTTCTTAAACTCGCTCTCGAGAGACATGTTTTGTTAAATCTTATTTAAAGCAGAATAGCCATTTTTGTGATGGATCAAACACCTCAAAAGTTTGTTTTCCCATAGAAGCTTTGAAGCTGGAAAGTAAACAATGTGATAATTATTTTTATGTTCTTGAACTCGCTCTCGAGTGACATGTTTTGTTAAAATTTATTTAAAGCAGAATAGCCATTTTTTGTGATGGTTCCAACACCTCAAAAGTTTGAATTGCTTTTGAAGCGATGCCATTGAAAAGTAAACAATGTGATAATTATTTTTATGTTCTTGAACTCGCTCTCAAGTGACATGTTTTGTTAAAATTTAATTAAAGCAGAATAGCCATTTTTTGTGATGGATCAAACACCTCAAAAGTTTGTATTCCCATAGAAACTTTGAAGCTGGAAAGTAAACAGCGAGATAATTGTTTTTATGTTCTTGAACTCGCTCTCGAGTGACATGTTTTGTTAAAATTTATTTAAAGCAGAATAGCCATTTTTTGTGATGGATCAAACACCTCAAAAGTTTGTATTGCTTTTGAAGCGATGCCATTGAAAAGTAAACAATGTGATAATTATTTTTATGTTCTTGAACTCTCTCTCTCGAGTGACATGTTTTGTTAAATCTTATTTAAAGCAGAATAGCCATTTTTTGTGATGGATCAAACACCTCAAAAGTTTGTATTCCCATAGAAGCTTTGAAGCTGGAAAGTAAACAATGTGATAATTATTTTTATGTTCTTAAACTCGCTCTCGAGAGACATGTTTTGTTAAATCTTATTTAAAGCAGAATAGCCATTTTTTGTGATGGTTCCAACACCTCAAAAGTTTGTATTCCCATAGAAGCTTTGAAGCTGGAAAGTAAACAATGTGATAATTATTTTTATGTTCTTGAACTCGCTCTCGAGTGACATGTTTTGTTAAAATTTATTTAAAGCAGAATAGCCATTTTTTGTGATGGATCAAACACCTCAAAAGTTTGTATTGCTTTTGAAGCGATGCCATTGAAAAGTAAACAATGTGATAATTATTTTTATGTTCTTGAACTCGCTCTCGAGTGACATGTTTTGTTAAAATTTATTTAAAGCAGAATAGCCATTTTTTGTGATGGATCAAACACCTCAAAAGTTTGTATTGCTTTTGAAGCGATGCCATTGAAAAGTAAACAATGTGATAATTATTTTTATGTTCTTGAACTCGCTCTCGAGTGACATGTTTTGTTAAAATTTATTTAAAGCAGAATAGCCATTTTTTGTGATGGATCAAACACCTCAAAAGTTTGTATTGCTTTTGAAGCGATGCCATTGAAAAGTAAACAATGTGATAATTATTTTTATGTTCTTGAACTCGCTCTCGAGTGACATGTTTTGTTAAAATTTATTTAAAGCAGAATAGCCATTTTTTGTGATGGATCAAACACCTCAAAAGTTTGTATTCCCATAGAAGCTTTGAAGCTGGAAAGTAAACAATGTGATAATTATTTTTATGTTCTTGAACTCGCTCTCGAGTGACATGTTTTGTTAAAATTTATTTAAAGCAGAATAGCCATTTTTTGTGATGGTTCCAACACCTCAAAAGTTTGTATTGCTTTTGAAGCGATGCCATTGAAAAGTAAACAATGTGATAATTATTTTTATGTTCTTGAACTCGCTCTCGAGTGACATGTTTTGTTAAAATTTATTTAAAGCAGAATAGCCATTTTTTGTGATGGATCAAACACCTCAAAAGTTTGTATTGCTTTTGAAGCGATGCCATTGAAAAGTAAACAATGTGATAATTATTTTTATGTTCTTGAACTCGCTCTCGAGTGACATGTTTTGTTAAAATTTATTTAAAGCAGAATAGCCATTTTTTGTGATGGTTCCAACACCTCAAAAGTTTGTATTGCTTTTGAAGCGATGCCATTGAAAAGTAAACAATGTGATAATTATTTTTATGTTCTTGAACTCGCTCTCGAGTGACATGTTTTGTTAAAATTTATTTAAAGCAGAATAGCCATTTTTTGTGATGGTTCCAACACCTCAAAAGTTTGTATTGCTTTTGAAGCGATGCCATTGAAAAGTAAACAATGTGATAATTATTTTTATGTTCTTGAACTCGCTCTCGAGTGACATGTTTTGTTAAAATTTATTTAAAGCAGAATAGCCATTTTTTGTGATGGATCAAACACCTCAAAAGTTTGTATTGCTTTTGAAGCGATGCCATTGAAAAGTAAACAATGTGATAATTATTTTTATGTTTTTGAACTCGCTCTCGAGTGACATGTTTTGTTAAAATTTATTTAAAGCAGAATAGCCATTTTTTGTCATGGATCCAACACCTCAAAAGTTTGTATTGCTTTTGAAGCGATGCCATTGAAAAGTAAACAATGTGATAATTATTTTTATGTTCTTGAACTCGCTCTCGAGTGACATGTTTTGTTAAAATTTATTTAAAGCAGAATAGCCATTTTTTGTGATGGATCAAACACCTCAAAAGTTTGTATTCCCATAGAAGCTTTGAAGCTGGAAAGTAAACAATGTGATAATTATTTTTATGTTCTTAAACTCGCTCTCGAGAGACATGTTTTGTTAAATCTTATTTAAAGCAGAATAGCCATTTTTTGTGATGGATCAAACACCTCAAAAGTTTGTATTCCCATAGAAGCTTTGAAGCTGGAAAGTAAACAATGTGATAATTATTTTTATGTTCTTGAACTCGCTCTCGAGTGACATGTTTTGTTAAAATTTATTTAAAGCAGAATAGCCATTTTTTGTGATGGTTCCAACACCTCAAAAGTTTGTATTGCTTTTGAAGCGATGCCATTGAAAAGTAAACAATGTGATAATTATTTTTATGTTCTTGAACTCGCTCTCGAGTGACATGTTTTGTTAAAATTTATTTAAAGCAGAATAGCCATTTTTTGTGATGGTTCCAACACCTCAAAAGTTTGTATTGCTTTTGAAGCGATGCCATTGAAAAGTAAACAATGTGATAATTATTTTTATGTTCTTGAACTCGCTCTCGAGTGACATGTTTTGTTAAAATTTATTTAAAGCAGAATAGCCATTTTTTGTGATGGTTCCAACACCTCAAAAGTTTGTATTGCTTTTGAAGCGATGCCATTGAAAAGTAAACAATGTGATAATTATTTTTATGTTCTTGAACTCGCTCTCGAGTGACATGTTTTGTTAAAATTTATTTAAAGCAGAATAGCCATTTTTTGTGATGGTTCCAACACCTCAAAAGTTTGTATTGCTTTTGAAGCGATGCCATTGAAAAGTAAACAATGTGATAATTATTTTTATGTTCTTGAACTCGCTCTCGAGTGACATGTTTTGTTAAAATTTATTTAAAGCAGAATAGCCATTTTTTGTGATGGATCAAACACCTCAAAAGTTTGTATTGCTTTTGAAGCGATGCCATTGAAAAGTAAACAATGTGATAATTATTTTTATGTTCTTGAACTCGCTCTCGAGTGACATGTTTTGTTAAAATTTATTTAAAGCAGAATAGCCATTTTTTGTGATGGATCCAACACCTCAAAAGTTTGTATTGCTTTTGAAGCGATGCCATTGAAAAGTAAACAATGTGATAATTATTTTTATGTTCTTGAACTCGCTCTCGAGAGACATGTTTTGTTAAATCTTATTTAAAGCAGAATAGCCATTTTTTGTGATGGATCAAACACCTCAAAAGTTTGTATTGCTTTTGAAGCGATGCCATTGAAAAGTAAACAATGTGATAATTATTTTTATGTTTTTGAACTCGCTCTCGAGTGACATGTTTTGTTAAAATTTATTTAAAGCAGAATAGCCATTTTTTGTCATGGATCCAACACCTCAAAAGTTTGTATTGCTTTTGAAGCGATGCCATTGAAAAGTAAACAATGTGATAATTATTTTTATGTTCTTGAACTCGCTCTCGAGTGACATGTTTTGTTAAAATTTATTTAAAGCAGAATAGCCATTTTTTGTGATGGATCAAACACCTCAAAAGTTTGTATTCCCATAGAAGCTTTGAAGCTGGAAAGTAAACAATGTGATAATTATTTTTATGTTCTTAAACTCGCTCTCGAGAGACATGTTTTGTTAAATCTTATTTAAAGCAGAATAGCCATTTTTTGTGATGGATCAAACACCTCAAAAGTTTGTATTCCCATAGAAGCTTTGAAGCTGGAAAGTAAACAATGTGATAATTATTTTTATGTTCTTGAACTCGCTCTCGAGTGACATGTTTTGTTAAAATTTATTTAAAGCAGAATAGCCATTTTTTGTGATGGTTCCAACACCTCAAAAGTTTGTATTGCTTTTGAAGCGATGCCATTGAAAAGTAAACAATGTGATAATTATTTTTATGTTCTTGAACTCGCTCTCGAGTGACATGTTTTGTTAAAATTTATTTAAAGCAGAATAGCCATTTTTTGTGATGGTTCCAACACCTCAAAAGTTTGTATTGCTTTTGAAGCGATGCCATTGAAAAGTAAACAATGTGATAATTATTTTTATGTTCTTGAACTCGCTCTCGAGTGACATGTTTTGTTAAAATTTATTTAAAGCAGAATAGCCATTTTTTGTGATGGTTCCAACACCTCAAAAGTTTGTATTGCTTTTGAAGCGATGCCATTGAAAAGTAAACAATGTGATAATTATTTTTATGTTCTTGAACTCGCTCTCGAGTGACATGTTTTGTTAAAATTTATTTAAAGCAGAATAGCCATTTTTTGTGATGGTTCCAACACCTCAAAAGTTTGTATTGCTTTTGAAGCGATGCCATTGAAAAGTAAACAATGTGATAATTATTTTTATGTTTTTGAACTCGCTCTCGAGTGACATGTTTTGTTAAAATTTATTTAAAGCAGAATAGCCATTTTTTGTCATGGATCCAACACCTCAAAAGTTTGTATTGCTTTTGAAGCGATGCCATTGAAAAGTAAACAATGTGATAATTATTTTTATGTTCTTGAACTCGCTCTCGAGTGACATGTTTTGTTAAAATTTATTTAAAGCAGAATAGCCATTTTTTGTGATGGTTCCAACACCTCAAAAGTTTGTATTGCTTTTGAAGCGATGCCATTGAAAAGTAAACAATGTGATAATTATTTTTATGTTCTTGAACTCGCTCTCGAGTGACATGTTTTGTTAAAATTTATTTAAAGCAGAATAGCCATTTTTTGTGATGGTTCCAACACCTCAAAAGTTTGTATTGCTTTTGAAGCGATGCCATTGAAAAGTAAACAATGTGATAATTATTTTTATGTTCTTGAACTCGCTCTCGAGTGACATGTTTTGTTAAAATTTATTTAAAGCAGAATAGCCATTTTTTGTGATGGATCAAACACCTCAAAAGTTTGTATTCCCATAGAAGCTTTGAAGCTGGAAAGTAAACAATGTGATAATTATTTTTATGTTCTTAAACTCGCTCTCGAGAGACATGTTTTGTTAAATCTTATTTAAAGCAGAATAGCCATTTTTTGTGATGGATCAAACACCTCAAAAGTTTGTATTCCCATAGAAGCTTTGAAGCTGGAAAGTAAACAATGTGATAATTATTTTTATGTTCTTGAACTCGCTCTCGAGTGACATGTTTTGTTAAAATTTATTTAAAGCAGAATAGCCATTTTTTGTGATGGTTCCAACACCTCAAAAGTTTGTATTGCTTTTGAAGCGATGCCATTGAAAAGTAAACAATGTGATAATTATTTTTATGTTCTTGAACTCGCTCTCGAGTGACATGTTTTGTTAAAATTTATTTAAAGCAGAATAGCCATTTTTTGTGATGGTTCCAACACCTCAAAAGTTTGTATTGCTTTTGAAGCGATGCCATTGAAAAGTAAACAATGTGATAATTATTTTTATGTTCTTGAACTCGCTCTCGAGTGACATGTTTTGTTAAAATTTATTTAAAGCAGAATAGCCATTTTTTGTGATGGTTCCAACACCTCAAAAGTTTGTATTGCTTTTGAAGCGATGCCATTGAAAAGTAAACAATGTGATAATTATTTTTATGTTCTTGAACTCGCTCTCGAGTGACATGTTTTGTTAAAATTTATTTAAAGCAGAATAGCCATTTTTTGTGATGGTTCCAACACCTCAAAAGTTTGTATTGCTTTTGAAGCGATGCCATTGAAAAGTAAACAATGTGATAATTATTTTTATGTTCTTGAACTCGCTCTCGAGTGACATGTTTTGTTAAAATTTATTTAAAGCAGAATAGCCATTTTTTGTGATGGATCAAACACCTCAAAAGTTTGTATTGCTTTTGAAGCGATGCCATTGAAAAGTAAACAATGTGATAATTATTTTTATGTTCTTGAACTCGCTCTCGAGTGACATGTTTTGTTAAAATTTATTTAAAGCAGAATAGCCATTTTTTGTGATGGATCCAACACCTCAAAAGTTTGTATTGCTTTTGAAGCGATGCCATTGAAAAGTAAACAATGTGATAATTATTTTTATGTTCTTGAACTCGCTCTCGAGAGACATGTTTTGTTAAATCTTATTTAAAGCAGAATAGCCATTTTTTGTGATGGATCAAACACCTCAAAAGTTTGTATTGCTTTTGAAGCGATGCCATTGAAAAGTAAACAATGTGATAATCCCGCCGCACCCCGAGCGAAGCGAGGGGTGCGGCTGTTTTAGCAATGAGAACGCCCGATCTGCTAACCGAAATTTATGATTTTTTTTATTTCGTGTAATTATGTTGATATTAGAGGGCTCTTTAGGGTCAATTTTTCGTCGCATTGACGAATTTTTAAAAAAAATAGAAGGAAGTATAGAAAAAAAGTGCTTAATCACAACATTTTAAAAGTTCACAATGTCCCGCTGAGCGTTGCAGCAAAGTTAACGCATATTCTGGCTATAAAAATCGTTTTCTCCACCCTCAATTACCTCTATGAGTAAGCTAACTTTAAAAAACATCACATAAAAATAGATGTATGCCGCTATGGAAATTTAAATATTTTGATTTAGAGTAAAAATATCATTGGCTAAAGTTCCTTGTTATACATTTGCTGTGTGGCGTAGGCGTTGAAGGCGGTGATGTTTGGATATTTCTGTCATAGGTTCGAATCCCCACAATTTTTTTTTATTAATTGTTTTAATTGAATTGAGACAATTATATCCAAATAATTTTTTATGATTTTTAATAATGTTTTCATTAGAAAATATGCAAATTTTTAATAAAATATTCACAAATTTTACTTTTTTTATGAATATTAAGTTTCTTTATTATGAAATTAAAGCGAAATTATTTTTAACGATTTTCAATGAAATTTTTTTTAACTAAGCTTTTGGATCGTATATTTTTTTTTCTAAATTTAATTGGATTAGCATACAAAACTTTTAGGTATTCTAAATGCAAAATTTAATTAAAAGTACGCTGACGTTTAGTTTATGAAAAGAATAAACATAGGGAACTTTTTTTATTATTTTCGGTGAGTTTAATCGAAAAGTAACTTGAATATTTCCTTCTTATTAATTTTTATTGTTCGTTCGTTTTCGATTACTTTTGGTCGCAGTTCCAGGGCTACTAGGCTTCGCTATTTCCCATACATATTATTATTCTTTTTCTCTCTGTTTTTTTGTATCTTATCTTGAAATCTTTTATATTAAAATAGGAAATTCACCTAAAAAATTTGCATAAATTAGAATGAAACTATATTTTGTTTTCCAAGCGCGATGAAATGATTTGGGTAATTTTCATATACATAAAAAATCAGCAAAACATGGGTTTGCTTGCTGCGCAAATTAAGTGATTTAACTATTGTAAGCTTGCTCGATGACTATAACCTTAACTTTTTGCGAATTTTTCACAAGCTGGTATAAATTTTTTTTTAATGGTTCAGTTCATTGTTTATTTTGATTCGTGCAAAAAAAAAGTTTTAAAGGCTTACACATGTTTCAATTTTTAGGATCTCATTATTGAAAATTAAGTGATTAAAATAGACACGAGTGATAAGATTGTTCGGGAAAAGTTTTAATTTTTATAAAAGTCAATACAATAACTTTTTGGAAAAGTAATTATTAAAACATAGGCATTAATACGAGTGGCAATTTTGTATTTTTCAATAAAACAAGTAAGATCGCCGACCGGAGGCAGCGGAGTTTCTAGTAATTATTGTTGCAGACGGCTCAAGAGATTAGTGCACAAGATTACTATGTAAAAAAACAAAAGGCTGTTCAGGAAAAAACTTTTAGACGGCTAATGAGATTAAATTTTTTTTATTGATTTCAATAAATTATTTTATATGTTACACTGAAACAAACAGCCGCAGCACCGTCTTCGATTGTTATTACCCAACTTCTTTACCAACTATTTAATATTGAAAAATTTTTTTAAAAATGTTAAAAATTAAAAATTTTGTTTTATTCTTGATTAGATAAGATGTAAAAGCAACTCGTATATTCGCAAGATTTTTGATGTAAAAAATGTTTTGGTGTAAATTGAAAAAAATAATAATTATAAGGTCAATTACAAAATAAAATTTTTAGTTTTTTTTTCCAATTTTCTATTGTTTTCTGAAACAAAGCATGTTTGAAAAAAGGTATTTTAAGCAAAAAATTTAAATATAACTAATTGTCGGACCAAAAATTTTTTTACTGTTAAAAATCGAAGACGGTGCTGCGGCTGTTTGTTTCAGTGTAACATATAAAATAATTTATTGAAATCAATAAAAAAAATTTAATCTCATTAGCCGTCTAAAAGTTTTTTCCTGAACAGCCTTTTGTTTTTTTACATAGTAATCTTGTGCACTAATTATTTTTATGTTCTTGAACTCGCTCTCGAGTGACATGTTTTGTTAAAATTTATTTAAAGCAGAATAGCCATTTTTTGTGATGGTTCCAACACCTCAAAAGTTTGTATTGCTTTTGAAGCGATGCCATTGAAAAGTAAACAATGTGATAATTATTTTTATGTTCTTGAACTCGCTCTCGAGTGACATGTTTTGTTAAAATTTATTTAAAGCAGAATAGCCATTTTTTGTGATGGTTCCAACACCTCAAAAGTTTGTATTGCTTTTGAAGCGATGCCATTGAAAAGTAAACAATGTGATAATTATTTTTATGTTCTTGAACTCGCTCTCGAGTGACATGTTTTGTTAAAATTTATTTAAAGCAGAATAGCCATTTTTTGTGATGGTTCCAACACCTCAAAAGTTTGTATAGCTTTTGAAGCGATGCCATTGAAAAGTAAACAATGTGATAATTATTTTTATGTTCTTGAACTCGCTCTCGAGTGACATGTTTTGTTAAAATTTATTTAAAGCAGAATAGCCATTTTTTGTGATGGATCAAACACCTCAAAAGTTTGTATTGCTTTTGAAGCGATGCCATTGAAAAGTAAACAATGTGATAATTATTTTTATGTTCTTGAACTCGCTCTCGAGTGACATGTTTTGTTAAAATTTATTTAAAGCAGAATAGCCCTTTTTTGTCATGGATCCAACACCTCAAAAGTTTGTATTGCTTTTGAAGCGATGCCATTGAAAAGTAAACAATGTGATAATTATTTTTATGTTCTTGAACTCGCTCTCGAGTGACATGTTTTGTTAAAATTTATTTAAAGCAGAATAGCCATTTTTTGTGATGGTTCCAACACCTCAAAAGTTTGTATTGCTTTTGAAGCGATGCCATTGAAAAGTAAACAATGTGATAATTATTTTTATGTTCTTGAACTCGCTCTCGAGTGACATGTTTTGTTAAAATTTATTTAAAGCAGAATAGCCATTTTTTGTGATGGATCAAACACCTCAAAAGTTTGTATTCCCATAGAAGCTTTGAAGCTGGAAAGTAAACAATGTGATAATTATTTTTATGTTCTTAAACTCGCTCTCGAGAGACATGTTTTGTTAAATCTTATTTAAAGCAGAATAGCCATTTTTTGTGATGGATCAAACACCTCAAAAGTTTGTATTCCCATAGAAGCTTTGAAGCTGGAAAGTAAACAATGTGATAATTATTTTTATGTTCTTGAACTCGCTCTCGAGTGACATGTTTTGTTAAAATTTATTTAAAGCAGAATAGCCATTTTTTGTGATGGTTCCAACACCTCAAAAGTTTGTATTGCTTTTGAAGCGATGCCATTGAAAAGTAAACAATGTGATAATTATTTTTATGTTCTTGAACTCGCTCTCGAGTGACATGTTTTGTTAAAATTTATTTAAAGCAGAATAGCCATTTTTTGTGATGGTTCCAACACCTCAAAAGTTTGTATTGCTTTTGAAGCGATGCCATTGAAAAGTAAACAATGTGATAATTATTTTTATGTTCTTGAACTCGCTCTCGAGTGACATGTTTTGTTAAAATTTATTTAAAGCAGAATAGCCATTTTTTGTGATGGTTCCAACACCTCAAAAGTTTGTATTGCTTTTGAAGCGATGCCATTGAAAAGTAAACAATGTGATAATTATTTTTATGTTCTTGAACTCGCTCTCGAGTGACATGTTTTGTTAAAATTTATTTAAAGCAGAATAGCCATTTTTTGTGATGGATCAAACACCTCAAAAGTTTGTATTGCTTTTGAAGCGATGCCATTGAAAAGTAAACAATGTGATAATTATTTTTATGTTCTTGAACTCGCTCTCGAGTGACATGTTTTGTTAAAATTTATTTAAAGCAGAATAGCCATTTTTTGTGATGGATCCAACACCTCAAAAGTTTGTATTGCTTTTGAAGCGATGCCATTGAAAAGTAAACAATGTGATAATTATTTTTATGTTCTTGAACTCGCTCTCGAGTGACATGTTTTGTTAAAATTTATTTAAAGCAGAATAGCCATTTTTTGTGATGGATCAAACACCTCAAAAGTTTGTATTGCTTTTGAAGCGATGCCATTGAAAAGTAAACAATGTGATAATTATTTTTATGTTCTTGAACTCGCTCTCGAGTGACATGTTTTGTTAAAATTTATTTAAAGCAGAATAGCCATTTTTTGTCATGGATCCAACACCTCAAAAGTTTGTATTCCCATAGAAGCTTTGAAGCTGGAAAGTAAACAATGTGATAATTATTTTTATGTTCTTGAACTCGCTCTCGAGTGACATGTTTTGTTAAAATTTATTTAAAGCAGAATAGCCATTTTTTGTGATGGATCAAACACCTCAAAAGTTTGTATTGCTTTTGAAGCGATGCCATTGAAAAGTAAACAATGTGATAATTATTTTTATGTTCTTGAACTCGCTCTCGAGTGACATGTTTTGTTAAAATTTATTTAAAGCAGAATAGCCATTTTTTGTGATGGATCCAACACCTCAAAAGTTTGTATTGCTTTTGAAGCGATGCCATTGAAAAGTAAACAATGTGATAATTATTTTTATGTTCTTGAACTCGCTCTCGAGTGACAT
Organism: Panagrolaimus kolymaensis; assembly: GCA_028622995.1. Taxonomy (NCBI): domain Eukaryota; kingdom Metazoa; phylum Nematoda; class Chromadorea; order Rhabditida; family Panagrolaimidae; genus Panagrolaimus; species Panagrolaimus kolymaensis. Next base: position 11,863 of record JAJQJQ010000369.1, on the reverse strand, counting down.
GTTTTGTTAAAATTTATTTAAAGCAGAATAGCCATTTTTTGTGATGGATCAAACACCTCAAAAGTTTGTATTGCTTTTGAAGCGATGCCATTGAAAAGTAAACAATGTGATAATTATTTTTATGTTCTTGAACTCGCTCTCGAGTGACATGTTTTGTTAAAATTTATTTAAAGCAGAATAGCCATTTTTTGTGATGGATCAAACACCTCAAAAGTTTGTATTCCCATAGAAGCTTTGAAGCTGGAAAGTAAACAATGTGATAATTATTTTTATGTTCTTGAACTCGCTCTCGAGTGACATGTTTTGTTAAAATTTATTTAAAGCAGAATAGCCATTTTTTGTGATGGATCAAACACCTCAAAAGTTTGTATTGCTTTTGAAGCGATGCCATTGAAAAGTAAACAATGTGATAATTATTTTTATGTTCTTGAACTCGCTCTTGAGTGACATGTTTTGTTAAAATTTATTTAAAGCAGAATAGCCATTTTTTGTGTTGGTTCCAACACCTCAAAAGTTTGTATTGCTTTTGAAGCGATGCCATTGAAAAGTAAACAATGTGATAATTATTTTTATGTTCTTGAACTCGCTCTCGAGTGACATGTTTTGTTAAAATTTATTTAAAGCAGAATAGCCATTTTTTGTGATGGATCAAACACCTCAAAAGTTTGTATTGCTTTTGAAGCGATGCCATTGAAAAGTAAACAATGTGATAATTATTTTTATGTTCTTGAACTCGCTCTCGAGTGACATGTTTTGTTAAAATTTATTTAAAGCAGAATAGCCATTTTTTGTGATGGATCCAACACCTCAAAAGTTTGTATTGCTTTTGAAGCGATGCCATTGAAAAGTAAACAATGTGATAATTATTTTTATGTTCTTGAACTCGCTCTCGAGTGACATGTTTTGTTAAAATTTATTTAAAGCAGAATAGCCATTTTTTGTGATGGATCAAACACCTCAAAAGTTTGTATTGCTTTTGAAGCGATGCCATTGAAAAGTAAACAATGTGATAATTATTTTTATGTTCTTGAACTCGCTCTCGAGTGACATGTTTTGTTAAAATTTATTTAAAGCAGAATAGCCATTTTTTGTGATGGATCCAACACCTCAAAAGTTTGTATTGCTTTTGAAGCGATGCCATTGAAAAGTAAACAATGTGATAATTATTTTTATGTTCTTGAACTCGCTCTCGAGTGACATGTTTTGTTAAAATTTATTTAAAGCAGAATAGCCATTTTTTGTGATGGATCAAACACCTCAAAAGTTTGTATTGCTTTTGAAGCGATGCCATTGAAAAGTAAACAATGTGATAATTATTTTTATGTTCTTGAACTCGCTCTCGAGTGACATGTTTTGTTAAAATTTATTTAAAGCAGAATAGCCATTTTTTGTGATGGATCAAACACCTCAAAAGTTTGTATTGCTTTTGAAGCGATGCCATTGAAAAGTAAACAATGTGATAATTATTTTTATGTTCTTGAACTCGCTCTTGAGTGACATGTTTTGTTAAAATTTATTTAAAGCAGAATAGCCATTTTTTGTGTTGGTTCCAACACCTCAAAAGTTTGTATTGCTTTTGAAGCGATGCCATTGAAAAGTAAACAATGTGATAATTATTTTTATGTTCTTGAACTCGCTCTCGAGTGACATGTTTTGTTAAAATTTATTTAAAGCAGAATAGCCATTTTTTGTGATGGATCAAACACCTCAAAAGTTTGTATTGCTTTTGAAGCGATGCCATTGAAAAGTAAACAATGTGATAATTATTTTTATGTTCTTGAACTCGCTCTCGAGTGACATGTTTTGTTAAAATTTATTTAAAGCAGAATAGCCATTTTTTGTGATGGATCCAACACCTCAAAAGTTTGTATTGCTTTTGAAGCGATGCCATTGAAAAGTAAACAATGTGATAATTATTTTTATGTTCTTGAACTCGCTCTCGAGTGACATGTTTTGTTAAAATTTATTTAAAGCAGAATAGCCATTTTTTGTGATGGATCAAACACCTCAAAAGTTTGTATTGCTTTTGAAGCGATGCCATTGAAAAGTAAACAATGTGATAATTATTTTTATGTTCTTGAACTCGCTCTCGAGTGACATGTTTTGTTAAAATTTATTTAAAGCAGAATAGCCATTTTTTGTGATGGATCAAACACCTCAAAAGTTTGTATTCCCATAGAAGCTTTGAAGCTGGAAAGTAAACAATGTGATAATTATTTTTATGTTCTTGAACTCGCTCTTGAGTGACATGTTTTGTTAAAATTTATTTAAAGCAGAATAGCCATTTTTTGTGTTGGTTCCAACACCTCAAAAGTTTGTATTGCTTTTGAAGCGATGCCATTGAAAAGTAAACAATGTGATAATTATTTTTATGTTCTTGAACTCGCTCTCGAGTGACATGTTTTGTTAAAATTTATTTAAAGCAGAATAGCCATTTTTTGTGATGGATCAAACACCTCAAAAGTTTGTATTGCTTTTGAAGCGATGCCATTGAAAAGTAAACAATGTGATAATTATTTTTATGTTCTTGAACTCGCTCTCGAGTGACATGTTTTGTTAAAATTTATTTAAAGCAGAATAGCCATTTTTTGTCATGGATCCAACACCTCAAAAGTTTGTATTGCTTTTGAAGCGATGCCATTGAAAAGTAAACAATGTGATAATTATTTTTATGTTCTTGTACTCGCTCTCGAGTGACATGTTTTGTTAAATCTTATTTAAAGCAGAATAGCCATTTTTTGTGATGGTTCCAACACCTCAAAAGTTTGTATTGCTTTTGAAGCGATGCCATTGAAAAGTAAACAATGTGATAATTATTTTTATGTTCTTGAACTCGCTCTCGAGTGACATGTTTTGTTAAAATTTATTTAAAGCAGAATAGCCATTTTTTGTGATGGATCAAACACCTCAAAAGTTTGTATTGCTTTTGAAGCGATGCCATTGAAAAGTAAACAATGTGATAATTATTTTTATGTTCTTGAACTCGCTCTCGAGTGACATGTTTTGTTAAAATTTATTTAAAGCAGAATAGCCATTTTTTGTGATGGTTCCAACACCTCAAAAGTTTGTATTGCTTTTGAAGCGATGCCATTGAAAAGTAAACAATGTGATAATTATTTTTATGTTCTTGAACTCGCTCTCGAGTGACATGTTTTGTTAAAATTTATTTAAAGCAGAATAGCCATTTTTTGTGATGGTTCCAACACCTCAAAAGTTTGTATTGCTTTTGAAGCGATGCCATTGAAAAGTAAACAATGTGATAATTATTTTTATGTTCTTGAACTCGCTCTCGAGTGACATGTTTTGTTAAAATTTATTTAAAGCAGAATAGCCATTTTTTGTGATGGATCAAACACCTCAAAAGTTTGTTTTCCCATAGAAGCTTTGAAGCTGGAAAGTAAACAATGTGATAATTATTTTTATGTTCTTGAACTCGCTCTCGAGTGACATGTTTTGTTAAAATTTATTTAAAGCAGAATAGCCATTTTTTGTGATGGTTCCAACACCTCAAAAGTTTGTATTGCTTTTGAAGCGATGCCATTGAAAAGTAAACAATGTGATAATTATTTTTATGTTCTTGAACTCGCTCTCAAGTGACATGTTTTGTTAAAATTTAATTAAAGCAGAATAGCCATTTTTTGTGATGGATCAAACACCTCAAAAGTTTGTATTCCCATAGAAACTTTGAAGCTGGAAAGTAAACAGCGAGATAATTGTTTTTATGTTCTTGAACTCGCTCTCGAGTGACATGTTTTGTTAAAATTTATTTAAAGCAGAATAGCCATTTTTTGTGATGGATCAAACACCTCAAAAGTTTGTATTGCTTTTGAAGCGATGCCATTGAAAAGTAAACAATGTGATAATTATTTTTATGTTCTTGAACTCGCTCTCGAGTGACATGTTTTGTTAAAATTTATTTAAAGCAGAATAGCCATTTTTTGTGATGGTTCCAACACCTCAAAAGTTTGTATTCCCATAGAAGCTTTGAAGCTGGAAAGTAAACAATGTGATAATTATTTTTATGTTCTTAAACTCGCTCTCGAGAGACATGTTTTGTTAAATCTTATTTAAAGCAGAATAGCCATTTTTTGTGATGGATCAAACACCTCAAAAGTTTGTTTTCCCATAGAAGCTTTGAAGCTGGAAAGTAAACAATGTGATAATTATTTTTATGTTCTTGAACTCGCTCTCGAGTGACATGTTTTGTTAAAATTTATTTAAAGCAGAATAGCCATTTTTTGTGATGGATCAAACACCTCAAAAGTTTGTTTTCCCATAGAAGCTTTGAAGCTGGAAAGTAAACAATGTGATAATTATTTTTATGTTCTTGAACTCGCTCTCGAGTGACATGTTTTGTTAAAATTTATTTAAAGCAGAATAGCCATTTTTTGTGATGGTTCCAACACCTCAAAAGTTTGAATTGCTTTTGAAGCGATGCCATTGAAAAGTAAACAATGTGATAATTATTTTTATGTTCTTGAACTCGCTCTCAAGTGACATGTTTTGTTAAAATTTAATTAAAGCAGAATAGCCATTTTTTGTGATGGATCAAACACCTCAAAAGTTTGTATTCCCATAGAAACTTTGAAGCTGGAAAGTAAACAGCGAGATAATTGTTTTTATGTTCTTGAACTCGCTCTCGAGTGACATGTTTTGTTAAAATTTATTTAAAGCAGAATAGCCATTTTTTGTGATGGTTCCAACACCTCAAAAGTTTGTATTGCTTTTGAAGCGATGCCATTGAAAAGTAAACAATGTGATAATTATTTTTATGTTCTTGAACTCGCTCTCGAGTGACATGTTTTGTTAAAATTTATTTAAAGCAGAATAGCCATTTTTTGTGATGGTTCCAACACCTCAAAAGTTTGTATTGCTTTTGAAGCGATGCCATTGAAAAGTAAACAATGTGATAATTATTTTTATGTTCTTGAACTCGCTCTCGAGTGACATGTTTTGTTAAAATTTATTTAAAGCAGAATAGCCATTTTTTGTGATGGTTCCAACACCTCAAAAGTTTGTATTGCTTTTGAAGCGATGCCATTGAAAAGTAAACAATGTGATAATTATTTTTATGTTCTTGAACTCGCTCTCGAGTGACATGTTTTGTTAAAATTTATTTAAAGCAGAATAGCCATTTTTTGTGATGGTTCCAACACCTCAAAAGTTTGTATTGCTTTTGAAGCGATGCCATTGAAAAGTAAACAATGTGATAATTATTTTTATGTTCTTGAACTCGCTCTCGAGTGACATGTTTTGTTAAAATTTATTTAAAGCAGAATAGCCATTTTTTGTGATGGTTCCAACACCTCAAAAGTTTGTATTGCTTTTGAAGCGATGCCATTGAAAAGTAAACAATGTGATAATTATTTTTATGTTCTTGAACTCGCTCTCGAGTGACATGTTTTGTTAAAATTTATTTAAAGCAGAATAGCCATTTTTTGTGATGGTTCCAACACCTCAAAAGTTTGTATTGCTTTTGAAGCGATGCCATTGAAAAGTAAACAATGTGATAATTATTTTTATGTTCTTGAACTCGCTCTCGAGTGACATGTTTTGTTAAAATTTATTTAAAGCAGAATAGCCATTTTTTGTGATGGTTCCAACACCTCAAAAGTTTGTATTGCTTTTGAAGCGATGCCATTGAAAAGTAAACAATGTGATAATTATTTTTATGTTCTTGAACTCGCTCTCGAGTGACATGTTTTGTTAAAATTTATTTAAAGCAGAATAGCCATTTTTTGTGATGGTTCCAACACCTCAAAAGTTTGTATTGCTTTTGAAGCGATGCCATTGAAAAGTAAACAATGTGATAATTATTTTTATGTTCTTGAACTCGCTCTCGAGTGACATGTTTTGTTAAAATTTATTTAAAGCAGAATAGCCATTTTTTGTGATGGATCAAACACCTCAAAAGTTTGTATTGCTTTTGAAGCGATGCCATTGAAAAGTAAACAATGTGATAATTATTTTTATGTTCTTGAACTCGCTCTCGAGTGACATGTTTTGTTAAAATTTATTTAAAGCAGAATAGCCATTTTTTGTGATGGATCCAACACCTCAAAAGTTTGTATTGCTTTTGAAGCGATGCCATTGAAAAGTAAACAATGTGATAATTATTTTTATGTTCTTGAACTCGCTCTCGAGAGACATGTTTTGTTAAATCTTATTTAAAGCAGAATAGCCATTTTTTGTGATGGATCAAACACCTCAAAAGTTTGTATTGCTTTTGAAGCGATGCCATTGAAAAGTAAACAATGTGATAATTATTTTTATGTTCTTGAACTCGCTCTCGAGTGACATGTTTTGTTAAAATTTATTTAAAGCAGAATAGCCATTTTTTGTGATGGATCAAACACCTCAAAAGTTTGTATTCCCATAGAAGCTTTGAAGCTGGAAAGTAAACAATGTGATAATTATTTTTATGTTCTTGAACTCGCTCTCGAGTGACATGTTTTGTTAAAATTTATTTAAAGCAGAATAGCCATTTTTTGTGATGGTTCCAACACCTCAAAAGTTTGTATTGCTTTTGAAGCGATGCCATTGAAAAGTAAACAATGTGATAATTATTTTTATGTTCTTGAACTCGCTCTCGAGTGACATGTTTTGTTAAAATTTATTTAAAGCAGAATAGCCATTTTTTGTGATGGTTCCAACACCTCAAAAGTTTGTATTGCTTTTGAAGCGATGCCATTGAAAAGTAAACAATGTGATAATTATTTTTATGTTCTTGAACTCGCTCTCGAGTGACATGTTTTGTTAAAATTTATTTAAAGCAGAATAGCCATTTTTTGTGATGGTTCCAACACCTCAAAAGTTTGTATTGCTTTTGAAGCGATGCCATTGAAAAGTAAACAATGTGATAATTATTTTTATGTTCTTGAACTCGCTCTCGAGTGACATGTTTTGTTAAAATTTATTTAAAGCAGAATAGCCATTTTTTGTGATGGTTCCAACACCTCAAAAGTTTGTATTGCTTTTGAAGCGATGCCATTGAAAAGTAAACAATGTGATAATTATTTTTATGTTCTTGAACTCGCTCTCGAGTGACATGTTTTGTTAAAATTTATTTAAAGCAGAATAGCCATTTTTTGTGATGGATCAAACACCTCAAAAGTTTGTATTCCCATAGAAGCTTTGAAGCTGGAAAGTAAACAATGTGATAATTATTTTTATGTTCTTGAACTCGCTCTCGAGTGACATGTTTTGTTAAAATTTATTTAAAGCAGAATAGCCATTTTTTGTGATGGTTCCAACACCTCAAAAGTTTGTATTGCTTTTGAAGCGATGCCATTGAAAAGTAAACAATGTGATAATTATTTTTATGTTCTTGAACTCGCTCTCGAGTGACATGTTTTGTTAAAATTTATTTAAAGCAGAATAGCCATTTTTTGTGATGGTTCCAACACCTCAAAAGTTTGTATTGCTTTTGAAGCGATGCCATTGAAAAGTAAACAATGTGATAATTATTTTTATGTTCTTGAACTCGCTCTCGAGTGACATGTTTTGTTAAAATTTATTTAAAGCAGAATAGCCATTTTTTGTGATGGTTCCAACACCTCAAAAGTTTGTATTGCTTTTGAAGCGATGCCATTGAAAAGTAAACAATGTGATAATTATTTTTATGTTCTTGAACTCGCTCTCGAGTGACATGTTTTGTTAAAATTTATTTAAAGCAGAATAGCCATTTTTTGTGACGGATCAAACACCTCAAAGTTTGTATTGCTTTTGAAGCGATGCCATTGAAAAGTAAACAATGTGATAATTATTTTTATGTTCTTGAACTCGCTCTCGAGAGACATGTTTTGTTAAATCTTATTTAAAGCAGAATAGCCATTTTTTGTGATGGATCAAACACCTCAAAAGTTTGTATTGCTTTTGAAGCGATGCCATTGAAAAGTAAACAATGTGATAATTATTTTTATGTTCTTGAACTCGCTCTCGAGTGACATGTTTTGTTAAAATTTATTTAAAGCAGAATAGCCATTTTTTGTGATGGTTCCAACACCTCAAAAGTTTGTATTGCTTTTGAAGCGATGCCATTGAAAAGTAAACAATGTGATAATTATTTTTATGTTCTTGAACTCGCTCTCGAGTGACATGTTTTGTTAAAATTTATTTAAAGCAGAATAGCCATTTTTTGTGATGGTTCCAACACCTCAAAAGTTTGTATTGCTTTTGAAGCGATGCCATTGAAAAGTAAACAATGTGATAATTATTTTTATGTTCTTGAACTCGCTCTCGAGTGACATGTTTTGTTAAAATTTATTTAAAGCAGAATAGCCATTTTTTGTGATGGTTCCAACACCTCAAAAGTTTGTATTGCTTTTGAAGCGATGCCATTGAAAAGTAAACAATGTGATAATTATTTTTATGTTCTTGAACTCGCTCTCGAGTGACATGTTTTGTTAAAATTTATTTAAAGCAGAATAGCCATTTTTTGTGATGGATCAAACACCTCAAAAGTTTGTATTGCTTTTGAAGCGATGCCATTGAAAAGTAAACAATGTGATAATTATTTTTATGTTCTTGAACTCGCTCTCGAGTGACATGTTTTGTTAAAATTTATTTAAAGCAGAATAGCCATTTTTTGTGATGGATCCAACACCTCAAAAGTTTGTATTGCTTTGAAGCGATGCCATTGAAAAGTAAACAATGTGATAATTATTTTTATGTTCTTGAACTCGCTCTCGAGAGACATGTTTTGTTAAATCTTATTTAAAGCAGAATAGCCATTTTTTGTGATGGATCAAACACCTCAAAAGTTTGTATTGCTTTTGAAGCGATGCCATTGAAAAGTAAACAATGTGATAATTATTTTTATGTTCTTGAACTCGCTCTCGAGTGACATGTTTTGTTAAAATTTATTTAAAGCAGAATAGCCATTTTTTGTGATGGATCAAACACCTCAAAAGTTTGTATTCCCATAGAAGCTTTGAAGCTGGAAAGTAAACAATGTGATAATTATTTTTATGTTCTTAAACTCGCTCTCGAGAGACATGTTTTGTTAAATCTTATTTAAAGCAGAATAGCCATTTTTTGTGATGGATCAAACACCTCAAAAGTTTGTATTCCCATAGAAGCTTTGAAGCTGGAAAGTAAACAATGTGATAATTATTTTTATGTTCTTGAACTCGCTCTCGAGTGACATGTTTTGTTAAAATTTATTTAAAGCAGAATAGCCATTTTTTGTGATGGTTCCAACACCTCAAAAGTTTGTATTGCTTTTGAAGCGATGCCATTGAAAAGTAAACAATGTGATAATTATTTTTATGTTCTTGAACTCGCTCTCGAGTGACATGTTTTGTTAAAATTTATTTAAAGCAGAATAGCCATTTTTTGTGATGGATCAAACACCTCAAAAGTTTGTATTGCTTTTGAAGCGATGCCATTGAAAAGTAAACAATGTGATAATTATTTTTATGTTCTTGAACTCGCTCTCGAGTGACATGTTTTGTTAAAATTTATTTAAAGCAGAATAGCCATTTTTTGTGATGGATCCAACACCTCAAAAGTTTGTATTGCTTTTGAAGCGATGCCATTGAAAAGTAAACAATGTGATAATTATTTTTATGTTCTTGAACTCGCTCTCGAGAGACATGTTTTGTTAAATCTTATTTAAAGCAGAATAGCCATTTTTTGTGATGGATCAAACACCTCAAAAGTTTGTATTGCTTTTGAAGCGATGCCATTGAAAAGTAAACAATGTGATAATTATTTTTATGTTCTTGAACTCGCTCTCGAGTGACATGTTTTGTTAAAATTTATTTAAAGCAGAATAGCCATTTTTTGTGATGGATCAAACACCTCAAAAGTTTGTATTCCCATAGAAGCTTTGAAGCTGGAAAGTAAACAATGTGATAATTATTTTTATGTTCTTGAACTCGCTCTCGAGTGACATGTTTTGTTAAAATTTATTTAAAGCAGAATAGCCATTTTTTGTGATGGTTCCAACACCTCAAAAGTTTGTATTGCTTTTGAAGCGATGCCATTGAAAAGTAAACAATGTGATAATTATTTTTATGTTCTTGAACTCGCTCTCGAGTGACATGTTTTGTTAAAATTTATTTAAAGCAGAATAGCCATTTTTTGTGATGGTTCCAACACCTCAAAAGTTTGTATTGCTTTTGAAGCGATGCCATTGAAAAGTAAACAATGTGATAATTATTTTTATGTTCTTGAACTCGCTCTCGAGTGACATGTTTTGTTAAAATTTATTTAAAGCAGAATAGCCATTTTTTGTGATGGTTCCAACACCTCAAAAGTTTGTATTGCTTTTGAAGCGATGCCATTGAAAAGTAAACAATGTGATAATTATTTTTATGTTCTTGAACTCGCTCTCGAGTGACATGTTTTGTTAAAATTTATTTAAAGCAGAATAGCCATTTTTTGTGATGGTTCCAACACCTCAAAAGTTTGTATTGCTTTTGAAGCGATGCCATTGAAAAGTAAACAATGTGATAATTATTTTTATGTTCTTGAACTCGCTCTCGAGTGACATGTTTTGTTAAAATTTATTTAAAGCAGAATAGCCATTTTTTGTGATGGATCAAACACCTCAAAAGTTTGTATTGCTTTTGAAGCGATGCCATTGAAAAGTAAACAATGTGATAATTATTTTTATGTTCTTGAACTCGCTCTCGAGTGACATGTTTTGTTAAAATTTATTTAAAGCAGAATAGCCATTTTTTGTGATGGATCCAACACCTCAAAAGTTTGTATTGCTTTTGAAGCGATGCCATTGAAAAGTAAACAATGTGATAATTATTTTTATGTTCTTGAACTCGCTCTCGAGAGACATGTTTTGTTAAATCTTATTTAAAGCAGAATAGCCATTTTTTGTGATGGATCAAACACCTCAAAAGTTTGTATTGCTTTTGAAGCGATGCCATTGAAAAGTAAACAATGTGATAATCCCGCCGCACCCCGAGCGAAGCGAGGGGTGCGGCTGTTTTAGCAATGAGAACGCCCGATCTGCTAACCGAAATTTATGATTTTTTTTATTTCGTGTAATTATGTTGATATTAGAGGGCTCTTAGGGTCAATTTTTCGTCGCATTGACGAATTTTTAAAAAAATAGAAGGAAGTATAGAAAAAAAGTGCTTAATCACAACATTTTAAAAGTTCACAATGTCCCGCTGAGCGTTGCAGCAAAGTTAACGCATATTCTGGCTATAAAAATCGTTTTCTCCACCCTCAATTACCTCTATGAGTAAGCTAACTTTAAAAAACATCACATAAAAATAGATGTATGCCGCTATGGAAATTTAAATATTTTGATTTAGAGTAAAAATATCATTGGCTAAAGTTCCTTGTTATACATTTGCTGTGTGGCGTAGGCGTTGAAGGCGGTGATGTTTGGATATTTCTGTCATAGGTTCGAATCCCCACAATTTTTTTTTATTAATTGTTTTAATTGAATTGAGACAATTATATCCAAATAATTTTTTATGATTTTTAATATGTTTTCATTAGAAAATATGCAAATTTTTAATAAAATATTCACAAATTTTACTTTTTTTATGAATATTAAGTTTCTTTATTATGAAATTAAAGCGAAATTATTTTTAACGATTTTCAATGAAATTTTTTTTAACTAAGCTTTTGGATCGTATATTTTTTTTTCTAAATTTAATTGGATTAGCATACAAAACTTTTAGGTATTCTAAACGCAAAATTTAATTAAAAGTACGCTGACGTTTAGTTTATGAAAAGAATAAACATAGGGAACTTTTTTTATTATTTTCGGTGAGTTTAATCGAAAAGTAACTTGAATATTTCCTTCTTATTAATTTTTATTGTTCGTTCGTTTTCGATTACTTTTGGTCGCAGTTCCAGGGCTACTAGGCTTCGCTATTTCCCATAC
>JAJQJQ010000368.1:0-27121 GCA_028622995.1 Panagrolaimus kolymaensis | reverse complement strand
TACAAATAACAAATTTTCAAGTACTTTTGCAAACAAAATTTTTTACATGCACTTGTTGGATGAATGAAAGAAAATTGACTTTTAAGCTTAGAATATCTTCGCTTTGTTAGCTTTTTGCGATTTTTTTACCTCATCATTCACAGCTTTTCCACGTTACAAAAAAATCGTCTCCTTCTTTTTGAAGAAGGAAAGATATTGGATTTCGTGCATTGTCTATGAGGCTTCCTTCACTTTTGCTTGCAACCTCCACGGATAAACTGTTGAAAGTTTTGGTTTTGTCTGCAAAGTTGTGATAACTTGGTTTCATTTTCACCTTAAATCTTATTTTCAAATTACGGAGATTTGAAAGAATGAATAAAAAGACAAAATTTTCTCTTGATTTTGATGAAGAGCCTATGCGACATGTGTCTTTTGAACGTTTATCAATATATTCTCGACCGGTAATTATTTTATTATTTTACCTAAATTTATGTTGTTTATTTCAAAATTTGGTTTGGAAATAGCTTTTTTTCAAGCAACAAAACACTCTTTTTTATTTACTTTTTTGAATACTTGAAAAAACTGCGCACACTTTTCTGCATTTATTGAAAGCCTAAAAGCTATTATAATGGTTTTGAAAATTTTTGTGATAAAAAGTTTTTGTATTTTCATGTGAAGTGGAGATTGATCAAACTCAAAATTATGTAGCAAAAAATCTTACATACATACATTCGGCATGTCTTCATTTGTTTACCATAACTTTTAGACTCATGGCCCATTGCGACAAGCAATTCCATGCATGAATATTTCAACGGCTGTATTTTGTTGTATGTTGAATTTGGTTTTGCCAGGTATTGGAACGATGGTAATCTGATTTGCGAATGAAGCCATTTTAATAAAAAACATAATTTAGGTATCAGCCCTTACAGTTTGGGATTCACAAACTTGTTATGAAAGTGAAAATTCTGCAACTAAAGTATTCTTTATGAATCTTGTACAGGCTTTTTGCAGCTCCTTCTTACCCCAATATCATTGGATATTTATGGTCAATTTTTTGGGCCATTTTATTTATTCAACTTTCACGCAAATGTATATTTCAAATTTGAGCGAACGAACACAATTCTTAGATGTTTTTCCTTGTTCACGAGTTTAAATATTTTTGTTTAAAGTAATAAAGCTTAAATTATGTAAATTTTCTGGAAAAAAAAAGCAAAAAAATGGCATTAGAAAATGAGGGAGTGAAAGAGAAAATGAAAGTTGTGGAATAAAAAGTTTCACATATGGCTGCTCAAGGTGAAGAACCAAAACCAAATAATAATCAAGGAGGGAAAGGTAAGAAATTTTATTTGGGATTATTAAAAAAAATTGAAATCGGCAATCTTGAAGTACGAATAACCCAATGATTGATTTTATAAAACCATTGAAGCTGTTTTGAAAGAATCAAAGCACTCAAAACTTTCACAAGCAAACGTACATGCATGTCGTTCGCATCTTTTTTGCCTTCACTAATTTATTTATTGTAATGGTTCTTTCTTGTTTGTTTTTCAGATCGTCCATTATGTCTTCAATCAGGTGAAAAACTTCATGATCGTTTTATTGTTGGTGAATTAATTGGTAAAGGAAGTTTTGGTCAAATTTTTCGTGGAATTGATTCAATCAAAGATAATCGAAATGTTGCTATCAAAGTGGAGCCGAAATACAACAATGATTTAATCAATGATCCTCGACGATTGGTAATTGAAGATAAAGTTCTGGTTGAACTTCGTGGTAAACGACATATACCTTTAATTTATGCAAGTGGTAAATCATCTAATGGAAATCCTTTTATTGTTATGCAATTTTTGGGAGAAAATTTAACAAATTTACGAAAGCAACGACCTCAACAAAAGTTCACTCTAAGCACTAGCTTTAGAATAGCACAACAGGTATAGTTTTCTTTTGATTATTTTTTTTAACTAATAGCTTCTTTTTTTAGATTGCATTAGCATTGGAAAATCTTCATCAAATTGATTTCATTCATCGCGATATTAAACCATCAAATTGTTGCATTGGAATGGATAACAAAAAGCGAATATATTTAGTGGATTTTGGTTTGTTTTTGGATTGTATTAAACACTTTTTAAAGCGATCTTTTTTTAGGAATGTGCAGAAAATGGCTTTCTAATGATGGTAGAGTTCGATCACCAAGGAATAAAGCACCTTATAGAGGAACAATAAGGTTAGCTTTGATAATTGCTACAGTATCCATTTTTTACATTTTTAGATATGCATCTTCGAGAGCTTTGAGTCAACAAGAATGTGGACCTGCTGATGATTTAATTGGATGGCTTTATTCTGTTGTAAGTCAACTACCATCAAATATGCTTTATCATTTTCACAAATTTCAGATTGAACTATATCAAAGTCAACTTCCATGGGCTCGAGTGAATGATGTCGCTGAAGTTATTCGAATGAAAGCAATGATACCTTTAACTGATCTTTGTGAATCGATGCCTCCACCTTTTTATCAATGTTTTCAACACGCCAACAGTCTCTCAGTGGAAGAAATGCCTAATTATTCAAAAGTTCAAAAATATCTTCATGATTGTCTACCAAATATTGTAATTTGAAAGATCCATTTGATTGGGAATAAAAATTTTATCTTTTCTTTTTTTGTTAAACTTTTTTTTGTCAAGAATTTAAAATAAAGAACCCGTAAAAATAACAACTAATTATGTATAAAAAACAAACAAAAAAGAACAATATGTTTTAAAATGAAAATTGGCACCCGTAATAATGTAAAAGAAAGTAAGTAATAAGATATTTAAGGCGATGACATTGGAACTTTATCATATGGATTCTCCTCATTTTTCGGTTTAGTAAGTAGCTGTGGAGGTAATGGAATTTGTTGAGACATAAACGTCGGTCGTAACATTGGTTTAGCGGTTGCTGGAAGTGGTGGAGGCTTTTTCTTTGGTTTATCCGAAGCCGGTGGCGGTGGAGGAGGTGCTTGAGTTGGTCTCATCACAACAATCACTGGTCGAGGCTTTGCTGTTGCTGGAGGTGGAGGTGGTTTGTGTTTTGGTTTTTCATCAAACGTAAAAATTATGGATTGTCGATAAACTTTGCTTGGATTTCGACCTAAACAACACTAAAGCTGCAACAAAATATGAAGATCAAAAACGCTGTGATGGAATACATAACACCATGCTGAAATTTGTACACACTTATTCGTAATTAGTTTCCATAAACTTCAACTTACAATAATCCAAATAGGATAATCAAGTTGGCACCGATGTTTGCCACATCGTTCATTCATGATTTTTCGTATAAAGTTGCATTCACAAGCGGGATGATCTTCGAAAGCTAAAGTCTCAATAGCGTGTTCACCATTCCATCGACAGCTTGTTTGATTGCAATGTTTTCGATGTTGCTCATTTAAACAATAACGTTTGAATCCGCAATCACAAATTTCTCCGGCTTCAATGATTCCATTTCCACAAACACTCATCTTTGAAAGTGAATTTTCGCTTGATTCTTGAGCATATCCTTCTTTGGCATCATCTTCTGGAGTTCGAAGTTTCGTTGGTAAACAATCAATTTCTTTAAGTTTATTAGCAAAAGCTTGAACTGAACAATTTTCAGGAAATCCTGGGATTCTCAAACAATCAGATTTTGCTTGATGTTTTGCATGAGCAAAGTAACTTTTACATCGGCAACTTTCGACATTTTCTGTTTCTTCCCTCTTTGATAAATTTATTAAAACTGCAAATTCTTCAAATATGCCGGGTCCACTCTCTTCCGGATTATAATGATTCAACTGAAAAATATGTGTTTAAAAAAAATGGAGGATCGCTCAACCGCTGTCGGAAATCCCTCAATGTCACATTTCGCTTTTTTTTAAGGATTAGATGCGATGATGATGGTTCAGTGACCAATAAAAAGTGAAAAACGATCACTTTCTGACATAGGAGATGAATTTATTTATTTTTGTCTTTGGCGGGAAAAAAATAAAAGATATAACAACTTCCTTCAGCAGCAACAACTGCACTTGTTTATTTTTGATAGAGGCAGCAGCTTTTTAACGCAATGGGTCATCTTTTTTTAATAAAATTTTTTTAAAAGCAAGTTGTGAGAAAATGGTCATTACTAAAAGGTGGCCCGGCCCAGTGGCCCGGCCCGTGCTGCTAAAAGGTGGCCCGGCCCGGCGGGAATTCAAATATAGCTATTTTTTACAAAAAAATTTTTATGTTATATATATTTATGTTTGTTGAATATTATTTTTTGGAATTTTTAATTTGTTATTGCTTTTATTAATCTTATATCTAACGATGGGTTGTCTGTAAAAGGAAAATTGCAGTTGTTTGTTTATTTTTTTAAACATTCAATCTTTTTCCGTTTTTAAATTTTTTCATCAAACTTTTCTACGATTTTTAATTTTTCGTTGCTCAAAAATTTTCTCTGAACTAATGCTGCTGCTGATGATGGTGACAAACTTAATTTCTTGATAACTCTATCAATAGAATTTAGTCACGGAAAAAAGGAATTTTTTTCTTTAATTTATTACAGAAAACCAAGAATGTTTTTATTTTTTATTTTTTTTAATATTTTAAAAGTTAGATGATATTTTCCTTCATAGTAATTTATGTTGTGCGTGCGTCGCTTCTATGCAAATTTGCTATTTTCAAACATGCAAAGGAAAAAAGAATGAAAAAGAGAATAAAAGGATTTTGCTTTCTCATTTCATAGAAATGAAATGGTGATGAGTGGCGTTTTCTTTTTAGGAAGCATTAAAGACCTAATATCAGGGAAGGATCTATAGAGCTATTATCCCTGGAAGGATTCAAGGACCAAAATAAATTTGAAGGATCCGTTAGCTTGAAAAAAGAGGATAGGATCCAGAGATAGCACGGGATCGAGAAAGGGCACAAGATCCAAATTGTATAAAGTATTCAGAAAAGGTATACGATACAGTAAGTAAGAGTTATGCTAATTCATTTTAATTTTCTTGGCCGACCGAAGGCTGGCGTAGCTTCTAGTAAAATTAAAAGATATATATTGATATTGTAAATAGAAAAAGAATATTGGAATCGAATAAGAATATGTAAAAAATAAAAAAATAATTAAAAAAGAGCAGTAAAAAATGCGCAAGAAAAGTTTGTAAGTATATATGTTTC
The DNA here is from genome assembly GCA_028622995.1 of Panagrolaimus kolymaensis. Lineage (NCBI taxonomy): Eukaryota > Metazoa > Nematoda > Chromadorea > Rhabditida > Panagrolaimidae > Panagrolaimus > Panagrolaimus kolymaensis. The sequence goes on along the minus strand of JAJQJQ010000368.1, from coordinate 21,986 downwards.
TTCATTATAACTCAAAAGTGCAGTGATTTGAGAGAAAAAAAGTCAAAGGTTCGAATTCTTGATTGATCAAAATTTTTTTTGTAAAAAATAGCTATATTTGAATTCCCGCCGGGCCGGGCCACCTTTTAGCAGCTTGGGCCGGGCCACGGGCCGGGCCACCTTTTAGTAATGACCTGAGAAAATGTTGTTTTTAGAATGTTTGATGCAATAAATATTTTTTTTGCAGAAAAAAGAAAGCAAATGAGTCATGGACCAATTTTTTACGAGCAATCAAACGTTGTAAAAAAGGTTTAAAGATGTTACCGTAATTGCTAAAATTCTTTCCGTTGAAGGTCATTTTCGAGTGCTCGTTGAAAAAAATTAAACTACTCAATTCCAATTTAAAAAAAGGTTTACAAACTCAAATTTTAGAGGCAATGCTATTTGCATATTCCCCCGAGGGCTTTTTCCAAAAAAGATGGGTAGCATTTTCAAATTTCTGGCACTTCCTATCTATTTCAAAAAAAATTTTACTGCTATTTTTTTTAAAATGAAAAATGAAACTGTTATGAAAGAATCGAAGCCAATGTTGAATGAAAGATAATTTTAAGAGAAAGAAAGCAAGAAACATAGCCATGACCATTTTCTTTTTTCATAAATGTTGTCATGGACTCATATTTTTTAGTTAGCTTTTTTATGCGATTCATAAAAGTAGCCACTTTAGAATCGAATATTTTTATAGCAAATACTACAAGGAACCAGAAAAAAATACTTACAGGAATGTGATTCCATTATACGGGCGACAAATTTGTCCCGGCCACGCAAGATTATATTTAATATTTGAATTAAAAAATATTGCAAAATTATGATATGGTAATGCATGATTTTTCCTTAGACTATTATGATAATCATTTGAATGTTGCAAATCAGAAAATTCTTTTCCAGTTAAAATTATATCCGCAACAATCAATCGCAAATTATAGCTGATAAAAATATGTGTTTGCTGTAGTAAAAATTCGATTTATTGCAAATCGAATTGTTTCTGGATCATTATGATATATTTGAGCCTATAAAATATGTATGTGAATGGTGATGATGGGATGTTGTGACAATTTTATAGGAAAATTTTTCTGTTTCATTCATTCGGGCAATTATCATTGAGCAGATGGTTGAAATATTGTCGGAAGCTTTTTTTCTTTTTTTGCAATAGCTTTTCTTTCAATAAAAAAAATAAAGAGGTGGCTGTCACGAAAATAAGCCCTTTTTTATATTTTGTTGAGGTCGTTTAAGATGCTCTCAAATGAGTTGGAAATATCATTCAAGGTCATCTGGCAGTAATATTATTGAAAAAGAATTTGATAGGAAAGCGGGATATTCTTTTTGACACTTTAATAAAAATGAAAGGATAATTTTTATCAAATCAACACTTTAGAAAATATAAAACAGTGAGAGAAAAAAAAACTTGTTTTTAGAAAGTTGTCATAAATCACCGTAACCACCCACCGCAATCGAAAACAAATTTGAGCTTATTAACTAGAAATTTTTGAAGAATTTAAAAATTAAAGCTAGATGAATATCTTCTCGCAGATACTTGTTAGGTAATCAATATAATAAATTATCTGTATTGAAAAATAACTTACAGTAATTTATCAATGAACGCAATAACATAAACAAATCTTTGAATATTATCTGTTACAACTATCGAATAATCTGAGCATCATGAGCTGATCGTTTGCTTCTCGAACAAAAAGTGTTTGAAAGATATCCCAAAAATATTTTCACCAAAATAATAACCGTATTCGCATCTTTTATGGCCCACAATGAGGAAAAGAAACGTTTTTTCTTTTTTCAATTAAAATTACCCGAATAAGGCACAAAGGAAATAATGAAAGCCAAAAAATTATTGAAAGAAAATACGAGCTCGTCTGGCAACAGCAGCAGCAGCTGTTTCACCCTCTTTTTAGTTGGCGTAATAATGAAGAGAAGGAAGAGGGCTTTGCAACCGATGACGACGGAACAGCTCGATGTTGCCCCCTCTGGGCTTTTTTTCTATAAAAAAAATGTTCGTTTTGTATGTATCTTAGAATCGGTCACTCTCTAAAAAAAGAAATGAAAGAAAAAAACCACGCCTTTGTAAAAAAAAAGCAGCAAGCTTTTTACGAGGAACGTCCATTTTTTGCTTTTGCACAACACGCACGCAAAAAAAAGCCGGTGGCAGCAACAGCGAAGGCAAACAACCCAGAGAATGATGCACATCGAAAGAAAAAAAAAGAGTCGAGTGAGCCTTCATCGGGTGGATGGCAGGCTTCAAGAAAAAAATGACCAACAACCAAGCAAGACTTAGTCGATCGCGCAATTTTTTTAGAAACGATATTTTAACTTTTTTTTAAAGATTTTTGACAATAAAAAAAGTTGTCGAAAAAAATTGTATCGGAAACAAATCAAAAAAAAAAGAGGAAGAAAATTCAAAGGTCGATTGAGCAGAGAGACGACAACCATCTTCCTGAAGAAGAAAAAAGACGAAGAAGAGTGAGTGATTCATTTTTGTCTTTTTCATTGATGCTTGCGCAAAGTGGAAAATTATCGCAGCACAACAAAAAGAGCTCCGTTTTTTTACACAAAAAATAATGAATCACCATAATTAATCTAATTACGCTAGGTCATTTTTTGAAAAAACCAAAGTTTTTTTCTTTCAAAAATTGATGGTCAAAGGAAAGATAGGTTTCTCAAAGGCAAACCAAAAATTACAAATAAGGCTAGTTAATATAAAATCTTGTTTGAAACGTAGCAAACACTACCATTGCACCTTCTTCCACCAAAAAGTTATTAAAATATTCTCTAAAAGAAAAAGTAAAGAAAGCAAGCAATGCAGTAGCAACTTTCATAAAAAAATAATTCTGTAACAACTCTTTTACGTCCTTCCATTGATAAGAAAGAAAAACGTGTCTTCTTCTGTCGTCACCCAAAATCACCAATCAATAGTAGTCATTAAACAAACTTTCGATATAATCAAAAAACGTGACTACTCTTTTCACAAGGTTCTCAGAAATTTTGATAAAAACTTTTTTTAAATGCTGATTCATAGAATTTTCAAAGATGACACTTGTTTATTGTTAGTTGGCGGCCATCCAAAATAAATTTAAGTTTTTTGCTGTTTGCTGCTGCTATCCTCTCTTCCTCCACATGCTTTTTCACGTTTTTAACAGACATTTGGAAAGAGAAAGGAAAAAGACTAAAAATAAAAAAATCAAAACATGTGGGTCCGTTTTCAACTTTCACATACATTTGAAGAAAAAAGATTTAAAAAATAATATTGCGTTGTTTCCCATAACACATGGAAAAATAAATCTATGAAGATAAACGGGAGTTTAACATTTCAGCAAATGCCTTTTAAAAAAATAGTAAAAAAGTCTGCTAAAAGTCGAAACATTTTCATTAATAAAATTAGCAAAGCTTTGGCTGCTTCATTCTTTCTTTCTCTTGTGCATATTTTTTCTTGAGCTTATAGACCACCAGATGTAACTTCAATAAAATAAGGAAATACTACATACAAAGAAAAGCTATGACGCCGACAAGCCATTTTCCATGAATAAACCCAACAATGCTGTTGCTCGTTTTATTGCGAAATAAGAATGGACTTTTTGCTTCACAAAATGAGTTCTCTTTACAAAAATAAAACTGCATCCAAAAGTACACATACACATGTTATTACGAATATTACTTAAGATTAAAGAAAAAACAAATCAAACTAAACGAAAACATAAAACAAAAAATTTTAAAATGGTCGAATTGAGTGTCCAGGAGGAACGTTCTTGACATCAGGATAATTTGGAGACAATTGAGAGAAGAATAAAGGTGTGCTCAAATCAGACGCACTATGAGGGCTAAAACATTGCTTTATTAAGATAAACCACATGGAAAAAACTCTTACCTTAGATAACTTCCATACAAAACTTTTGCAGATTGCCTTTGAATAATATTGATCAAGTTTTGAAAATGGTTCCTCTAACAGATTCTTGGATCATAACAAAAGCTTCCTTACACGAAGTTGCAGCGATGTATTCCAAACATGCAGTGATATTATCATCAATTAAAATGTTGACGACGCTAGCAAGTTGTTCAGTAGGAACTTGATGAAGTGTAGAGTTGCATACTTCAATCAAAGTAAAGCAAAGTTGCTGTTCGAATGTTTTGAGATTCATGACAGGTTGCATGGCATTGGCAACTGGACGAATAAGACCTTGTTGAAGAGCATCTTCATATTGTTTGAGATCACGATGACCATTTGCAAGACGAGAAAGGAATTCATTTGAAATTTCATGAGCATTATGCATCGCCATTGCTACAATCTTTCCATTGTTTTAATAATTGCATATTTGTAATAAGCAGGATGAAAGAATGGAAGATTATCAGCAATCATAATTGGGAATTCTTTATCTAAGAATAAATGAGTATTATCGAAAAGTATTAGGTACAAGCAAAACTTACAATTTTCAGTATAGTAGCAAAGTTCTGGATTTGGTTGAAAGCATGGATTGAGGAGGATAGACATCGTCGATAAAGCTAGCTTCCATTTTGACTCTAAAAATTGAATAAATAGGGAAATTAGATAAAATGCAATAAACATGTAAATGGTGGTCGAAAAATGAAAATGGGAAACGCGACAATGACTATGAAAGAGATAAGAAGAAAAAATCAGAATAAAATTGAAAGCAGCATTTACAAAAACGAAGATTGAAAACTTTTGAAGAATTTTTGTCATTGAAATTGTCAAAGAAAGGGAAATCAAAAAATCATGCGAGGCTATGCTTACAGCAACTCTTACATCGAAAATAAGCCTGATTGTTGCTGCTTCTACAGTATGTTTCTCTCGCGCGTCAATCGAAGCAATTTATTGAAAGTTTCAAAAACAAATTTCATTTATTTTTCTTCTCCTTTATTATTTCGTTCTTCAAAATAAATCATTTTTAAATTAGGTATATTAAATCCAAAAAGTTTATAATCGTAATAATACATTCTTACAATGAGTTCACTCAAATATGAACTTTCTCGAATTTTGTTTGTAATTGCTCGACTGATTGGGCTTAATATTGCATTTTCTTGGGTATTGTGTATGGTTTTTTCTTTATACAAATGTTTCATTATGTAATCGACTTCAGTTTCATCCACTCCAATACTTTTGAAGAATTTCTCCAGCTCATCATAGAATCCACTCTTTACATGTCGAAGCTGGTATATTGAAGTTTGACGTAATTTTCATTAAACTCTGACATTTCACAATCCCTATATTTTGTTTTATTTATTTATTGTTAGTTGAATGAAAAAAGGATTACCAATTTTGAGGAAGATAAAATTTCATTAAAAATGCATCATCGACTTTTTTATTCAATGGAGTTTTGATGCTTCCATGATATCGTTTGTAAGCTTGTTTAATGAAACAATTAAAATCCGTTTTGCAAAGCATACATAGTTTTTGCCTAAATTTTTGAGATTTTAGGTACTTGTATATAATAATGCCGATGAGTATTACCTCACACATTTATAAACAAAAACTGAGACAAATCTTTCCACTGGATCTCGAACAAGTACTAAAAGTGTCCAAAGTTTTGGATCATATTCGTGAATATTTTCTTTAAGATTTTGATAAGAAGCAAAATCACTAATTGTTCCATTATAACATCTAAAATTAAAGCATAATGAATCATTTTGGGCTTAAACTTTAAACATACATATTGATGATTGATAATTTGAGAATCGTTGTTTTCTTTTCATAAATTTTTCCGGGTCTAAGAGGTAGCACATAAGGGCTCGTAACATTGTTGACATGTTTTTAGAATAGTACATGCTGCAAGCTTATACCGAGGAGCAATCTAAAATACATATTGGGTTAATGCTTTGATGCTTTTGTTTCATCATATTTTACTAACATAAATTTGAGAATTATGCTTTCTAAAAGGTTTGGAGCATAGCTTTGCATCTTCTTCTTCGCAAATTGAATTTAGTTTTAGAAAATCTGTATTAAAATAGCTGTGATTTGCCAGAGTACTTTCATCAAGATTCAAAACATGTTGTCGGTGGTTATTGTAATTAGTTTTAAGAGCAGGAATTCTTTGTACGAGATGAAGAGTGTTGTCTTTCTTTAAAGTTTTTTTCTCATTAATATTAGTAGGAAATGAAAAGTTTGAAATAATTGAAACAATAAAAACAAAAGCAGCAAAACTAAAAAATATTCGAAATAAATAAATTGGTGATGTCAACAGTCGCATTTCTAAAAGTTAGTGCGTTTGCATTTGGTAAACACTTTTCCTTTTTACAACTATGTCCGCTCATCGGATAAAACTATTTTGAGTAATCCCTTCTGTTTTTTTTTGGGTCTTTGTAGTTTACTTTTTTTTATTCTTTTGAATGTGGTGGAAAACTAATTAGAAACTACCTATTGAAAGTTATGAATGTTTGCTGTTTTTGTTTTTGCATGCAAACATTCTTACGAATATTTTCATTGTTACAAGCAAGCCTATTGTTTTGATGTTAGAAATCCAGTATAAAATGTTGAGAAGAATAACAGTTTTCATTATTACATTGCTTGTTATATCAGTGACAAAGTTTCAATTTAGCACATATGGGAACAATTACTATTTGACAAAGGTTGTTCTAGAAATTGGTGAACAATTGGAGCCACTTTTCGAAGGCATTAAGGATGTAATGACCTTGTCTTCCAACATCATTTTAATGAAAACAATTTCTAGGGAAATATACTGAAAATTCGGCAGCTGATTTGAATGAAACCAGAATCCTCTTAAATTTTATTATTCTAACTTATTGGCCAGTTGTTATAATCCTTATTCTTTTTATTATTTTCCTTACATTTTGCAATATTTGTTTGTACAATAGCCTTTGTAATTGCCGTTGCTAAATATTCAAGCCGCAATAAAAATCAATCAAATGAACATGTGGTTCTTCGAAAATTTCAACCCCTTACTGTAAATCCTGCTTAAATATAAACTTTTAAATACGCTTTAAATTCTTTTTTTGTGTTTGAAATAATACGCATTACAAGTTGTTTCAATCAAAACGATTTATTTTATAAAACATATCAAAATAACAAGTGTGATTAAGCAAACAAACAATAGAAACAAAAAATATACCTTTATAGGTAACCTAATAATCATTTTAATACCAGTAGTACCATCAGACGGCATAAGTTCACAACGTGGACCAAGCGACGACTTCTTCTCGGATGTTTGAGATTTTAAAATAAGGACGAGGTCGACAGATGGAGTAGCAAAGTAGTTAGAATCGATTGATGAGATAGAAGATTGAGGAGTTTCAAAATTTGATGGAAAAGCAGCAACTTTTTCGATGGTTAACGGTGAATATTTTCCAACATAAGAACTTGATGACGCGTAAAAGGAGATTGACTGCTGCTTTGTTTTTCAGGAAAAGAGACATCAGAATTCAACGGACTTTGGTAACCATTAGAAAACGAAGTTGAAGTTGGATTAACATTAGGAGAAACAGCATCATCATTCTTTTTTGGAATCTTATAATTACCCCAAATAGAAGCCAATGGTTGGAAATGATAAACATGAGGCTTGGTTTAGGCTTGATAATTGGTGAAGGACTTTCAATTTTACCACTTGATTTCTTTTTTCCTTTGCTTTCAGCTTTCTTAAGTTTGCTTGATTCTTTTTTCTTTTTTGGTGATACTTTCTTCCTCTTCAGGGATTCATCATCTTTCATATTCTCCTTATTATCTTCAATTGACATCATTGATTCTTCATCCATACGAGGAATAATATTAAGTTGAGGTGGAACAGGAGGAGGTGGAAGAAAATAACATGGTTCTGGTGAGAAATTAGTTGTTTCATTAACAGATTCATTTTTAGGAGAAACAGAACCACTTGATTCATCGGTATCAACATCCATGTCAATTTCGCCACCTTCAAAAGTTGATTCATGCTGTATTTCTTGTTGTTCTTGAACACTCCTTTTCTTAAAATCCACATCATCCATTGCTCCATGAAAAGATGAAAGAGCCATCATTTCTAAAGCTATAATACGGAATAAAAATAAATGTAAAGCAACAAATTCTAAAATTGCAACCCTCGAAGATTTGCTATTAATCGAACGCGGTAAAAAGCATTCCTTCACGAAAAGTTATGATGTTTTTAAAACCTTTCTCTCTTTTTACTACAATGCAATGAAATCAAAACGTTTTTCGATAAGCGATTGTAATATTCGAAAACTCTTTCAAAAAATAATTAAACAAGAAAAATGTTTATTATAAATAGCTGATACATGCACGTAAAATAATCAAGGAAATGGCTATGAAATAATATAATGTTCAAAAAGGACAAATAATTAAAAGAAATAAATACAATCAAAAACAGAATTAGTTTTTTTTATTCAAAGGATAAGAAAATTTTACAAAACAACAAAAAGCTTTTTTTTGCAAAAATAAATGAATGGCAAATTTTGAAAATCTTAGCACGAATCTATCTGTACAACAGATACACAAAACTTATAAATTTTTTTGTTTGATTTTTTGATAATTAATTAAAAAAAGATATTTCCAGAATTAATAAAAATTATTCGATTTTAAATTAAAAGCAAAAAAACCTTCTACAATTCCAATAAATAAATAAATGATAAAATAAATAGCTAGCTAATTTTTTTCTTAAAGTAGTTTATTATAAATCGGTAAAATTGTCGATTTCAGTCATCAACTTTTCATGATTATTGACTAAAGCAACTAATTCATTACATCCAACATTCACAGCCCATTCTTTGATGGAATCCATATAAATTTTAGTTGTTTTAAACTTTTCTTGTACTTTCAAAGCTTCCAAATTTTTATTTTTGCGATAATGGCGGCCATAAATACGTTTAGTAAGCTTTTTTTCTTCATCGATATTATCAGCTTTGGGCTTTCTTCCACGTTTTTGCCCTTCATAAAGAGGCTTTGTTGGATCTTGATGGCGAAGTTCAAAATAGGATTATAATTTGGAATGGTTAATTGTGTGGATGGATAATGATATGGGTTTGAATTCATATATTTTGGTGTTGAACAGTTACTTGGAATGGAGGATGCTCGGGTAAGCTTTCTAACTGGAGCAAATTTAGGTGAAGATCTCATTGAATTTGATTCATGTAAAGGTGGGGAAGGACTAGATTCAGTGGAAATTTGTAAGGCTAATTGTGGTGTTGTTGAATAATCAATACTTGGACATGATTGTGAATGAATGTTGTTGGAATTATAAACAGAACTAGTAAAAAATTGTTGATGATGAGACATTTGATTATATGAATAACAACTATCAGGTGCGGAATAATAAGGTTGAGTTGATTCAATAGAGGTTACAGGAATATCAATATTTGGATACCAATTTTGATTCATGATTTTGTTTATAGACAAATGAAGAAAATTGAAGACTTCTCCATTGATTCCTCGCTTTATATACCTTTTTTGCTTATCGTTTGACCTAAACATTCATACGTTATTGACCTGGTTCTTTTATTATTATACGTAAATTTTTACGTACAACTCTACCTTTTGTGACGTAAATTTTAGGCCAACTCCGCACCAATATTGATAACAAAGGGTGCAAACTTCACTCATTTTACACGGAACATAATGTTCTCATCAATAGAATGCTTCATTTTTGGTTTAAATTCAACGGAATTTTTAGGTATTTGCTCCAAACTTTGATTCTAATATTTGTTTATGTTCCTTGTAAATAATTTTCTTGACCGGAAGCTTTAATTTTCTATATAATTTGTCATTGATTATTTTTTTATTGTTAATCAGTTGACCGCGAATCTTTTGTACGTGAAATGATAAGACGTAAATGAAAGGTAATAATTTTTAAGCTACAAAATGTTTGCCCGTCAATAGAAAAACTATTACATTTGTGTGCGTGGGCTTAACCTACCTACACCTTTAACCCCTTTGAAATCAAAAACCTTATCAATTTCTTTCTTTCTTCCTCTTTTCAGTTATTGTTTGCAGTACATAATTAACGGACAATGCTTGGGTATGTATTTATACAAGGTTTTTGAGAGGATTGAGAAGGATTATAAAAAAATTAGAATTTAAGCGGAGGATCTGAAGCATTCATTTTGAGTAGGCGTGCTTGTCTGATTCATTATTTTGAAAATACCAATAAACCATGTCAGAACTTGAATTTTTCTTATATCAATTATTAGAGTAAATTGTTAGCTATCATGAACAATCATTGGTTCTAAATATAATTAGATCAAAATTAAAGCGAGAAAAATTTAAAAGATTACAAAATTTAATAAAACAGAAGAAATTTGGATGTGAAAATAAGATCGCATAATTTTTTCTAATGGCCATCACGAAAAGAAGTCATCAGGCATTTCATTTGAAAGTAAAGTTTGTGATTAAAAAAAGCAACAAATTAAATTTCATTTTTTAAACGGCAAAGTTAAACTAGCTGTAAGAGAATTTTGTATATCTCTTTGTAAAGTTAAAGTTATCCTTTTTGAGCTATAAAAAAAAGATTTTTATTACTGTTGAACTACATACATTAAAAATTTTAAAAAAACTGCTTATAGTGAAGTTTGATACAATTTATGAAACTTCTCCATTTTAGAAGAAAAATAATTTTAGACTTCCAAAAAAATGAATATTTAAATGTTCATTATTATTTTCAAAGGTCTTTTGTCTCCTCAAATATTTTGGTGCAAAAAAGTTAAAAGTCGAGATTTAATTTAATTTCTAGAAGCCTCAAAAACACAAGATACAAGGAAAAAGAAGTAAGATCACACCCAAATTATCACGTCATTTTAATTATTTTTTCTAAGAAGCTTATAAAAACTTAACGTTGCTTTTTTGCTTCTTTCATTTTCTTTTTGTTATCTTTGTTTTATGGGCTTTACAAGAGAGATCATGAAAATTATCAAAAAAAATTCTGGTTTGGTGGTAAAAAAAAGAGTACATATTTTTTTTTTGTGGAATTATCTTTTCTAAAAACTTCAAGAATTCGTCACTCTGCTTTTTTAATTGAAAATTCGGTGTTCAAGTTAAAAACTAAAACATTTTACCCTATTGCTTTTTATCTTTTTACTATCCTTTAAAAACCATATATCAGAGACATTCTATTAATTTTTTAAAATTAATTATTCGATACATAATGGAATATGATTTTTTAAACATGAGTCACACATTAAGTTTTGGGCGTAGTTGTTTATCTTCTGTTTATTGTTTGAAAAAACAAAAAGCTGATTATAAGAGTTTGTCTTGATTATTTTGATTTTTTGTATAAATTTTTATTATTGAAATTAGAACTTAAAAGTATTACATAAAATTGAGTCATCTTGGCTTTAAAGCTTATTGTTTTATTAAGATTTCTAACAGGCAAAAAGGTCAAAAGACAAAACAAACATTCTTCTCACATTCTAAAAAAATTAAACATTCTGGAAAAGAATTTCTAAAAGTTGTGAAACGACTGAACAATTCGAATATCCTTGATATACCGAGGCATACTAGAATCCTGTATTTTTCATGCAATAAAGCAAAGAAAAGTTGAAGATGTACGAATATAAAACATCAAATTTTATTTGGACGAAATTTACTTTACAAATAGTTAATCAACTAACTTAAATGACTCATTTTTATAAGTGATTTTATCTGTATTAAATAAAGCAGCATTAAATTCTTGTTGTTGCAAAGAGAAATGCTCACTCAGTATAGTTAACTTTCTGTAAAAAAATTCATACCATTAGAAGAAAAAATTTCTTTTCTGACAAAGCGAATTACTTCACTCAATTTCTTTGGTTTATAAGCAGGCAGGCTTCAAAATGTTAATTGCTGGAGGTGGTATGCTTGTTTGTGGTGGTTTTCAAAGCCATGATTTCTTATGCATTTGATCAATCAATTTTTTTATTATAATTTTATTTAGTGTTTTATAAAAACAATCAAAGATAAAATCATCACAAATATTGGATACGCCTTTCAAAGAAAAATTAGAGAGTCTTATTGTTTAAAAAAATATATAGCCAGAAATTTTTTTTACATCAAGTTATTGCTGTTATTTTCAAATCGGCAGTAATTATTGTAAGGATGATATGATTGAGGAAATGAAGGGGCAGCAAGAGATTGAACGGGTGAAACACTTCCACTGTTTCCAATTGCATTGAATTCTTCCTTTATTTTTTGAATTTCACTTTCAATCGCGGACGATGGTAAAGTGTATAAATAAAAAGTTCTTTGAATGATGCTTCGCAATTGTTTTATTTTCATCCATAACTTTTGATTTTTCTGCTCGAACCTGAAAAACATTTATGATTAAGAGTTATTAAAAATCGTTATAAAATATTTTACCTTTTCTCTGTAAGATCGAGCAATAACTTCGTTTTTGCTTAATTTTATCTGATTCTTCTTCATTATCAGCAATTAAAGGTCTTCCTCGTCTAACATCACAATATGGATATGGTGAAGAAGCATTGGATTGACTTGGAGATTGACTGGGTGAAACATTAGCTGATGACCATGAAGCTGGAGCACTAACTTGTTGTTGTAGCTGTTGTTGATTTTGATAAGTTCCAAGATAATCATTGTAAGTGGAATAATTTCCAACAGGATCAATATAATGGCTCTTTGGAATATTCAATAAATTTGTTGTTGTTGTCCAGAAGATTGAGGGTTATTTTGAGACTTTGAAAACAGAATTGATCTTCAAAAAGAGACATTAAAGTATTTTCAAGTTTTAAAAGTAAGCTTCAAGAAATTTGAGTACTTTGAGAATTCACGATGTTTTGGGGCCATTTTTATATACCCACTTTTTCACGATAAGCGCAACAGAGAATTAAACAAAAGAATTAAAGACCGCCTTTTTTGTTTTAACACGTTGTCTGATAATTTTTGATTATTGTTGACGCTTTTTTGACAAAAGATGATAAGCAACTTTTTAAGCTCGTGATAATTTTTTCTTTGAACAAAACAAGACATCTTTGCTTCTTCCTCTTTAACCTTTTTTGTTATTAAGGGATTCGCTTTTGACGTCAATAAAGTTTTTAACCTCTTTTAAATTTGGATTTAAAACACCATCTAAATTTAGAAGATAAAAAAAGATTTCCGTGATGGGTTGTTAAAAGACGTTAGTTGCTTTAAAGCGCATTTTTTTCACGCATTATTATCAGCTTGCAACAGATTACCGTTTTCGACCTTTCTTTTTGACGCAAAACATTTCTTTCCTTCTTTCAATGGAACGATTAAAAACAAGCACACAATTAATTTTTTTTTGTAGTCACTTGTTTTTGGTGGTAATCATTGTTTTTGTTCGGGTGTAATTGATTTGATACAACAACTTCCGGCGTTGGCGACAAAAGCTTATCACAGGAAGTAACTTTCAAAACCTTTGGTGGATCTTGTGACTCCAAAAGTAAATGGTGCTTTTGTAAAAAATCAAACTTTTTAAAAATTAAAAAAAGGAAAAAAGAAAATGTGTGAAAATAAGGATAGCCTTTGACCAAAAAAAATGTTTGCTTGAAAACACAACAACACAATCTTCTTAATCACGGATGCGCACTCGCTTATTGTTGCTTACGCAAGTAGTTGGAAAATAAAACTATTTTTATAAAATAAATTCTTTGATAAGTATATTATTAGCCGGGGCATAGGACTAGACACAAAAATTCCGAAAAACGGAACTTGAAATGTTTTTTGGCTTTGGAAAGTTGAAGAAAAGTTTTAGCATTCTTATTTTGCTATAAACAAAGCTGTAGTGTAGTAGTAAGATGGATGACACATGTTCATCACAAAAAAGTTTTACACCGCTAAAATAATTCTTTTAGATTTGAGTATTATGGAGCATAAATTTAACGAAACTTGAGATATTTAGATGGATTAGTAAAACCCCTCTGTGAAAACGTACTAAATTCATTCGCTTTATTTTTAACAAGCCGCAGTATCCATATTAAATAAAAGGTAAAGTCCCTATTTTTTATTATTTGACTTGGAGAAGATTTGCAATTGCTAGTTAATTTTACAATTCGAAATAGAAGGGATTTATAAAATTTAGTGGTGGTAATAAGAAAAATAAATTTAAAATATCTTTGGGAAATGCAAAACTATAAAGCGTTAAGTTGAATTTTAAATAGAAAAAAGAAAATACAACCTTTTGAAAGCAAAAAATGCGCATGAAAGATATGAAAGATTTAGGCATCGGTTATTTAAGTTGGTGGCGCCAATCGAATTATTTTACTGTAGTTATCTTGAAATCATTTTATTTTTGCAATAAAGAATTGAGGGATGTTTTCCAGGAAAAGAAAGAAGTTTTATCACTTGCTTGCTTGATTGACGTCTAATCTTTAAAGCGAAATTGTACTTTTTTTATGTTTATTGAAAACTTTTTTCTCTTTTTTTTTCCATTAAAGTTATAACTTTTTTGCTGATATTAAGTTACAGTGTTCATAGTATTGATTATGAGGAAAGCGAAGAAAGCAATGCGAGTTTTTCTTTAAATAAAATTACATAATTTTTCATAGCAAAGTGAGCGGTAAAAAAGGTATTACTTAGGTTAAAATTGTTTTTTGGCCCACAAAAAAGAGATTCACAAGGCATTTAAAAGTGTAAACAATGGTAACTTAAAATCTTTCTTATGTTGCTTATACGAATTTCCAAAAAACCCAGGTACCGAGATTTACGATGGGAAGAAATAATAGCTTTGTAAAATTATAGCAACTAATATTTAGGCTCATTTTTATCTTTTACTAGAGGCAAGAGAAAAAAATTTCTTATAGCTGAGGCACTAGGCACCAGAGGAAATCAAAGGAAAGGGCGGTGGATATAAATATCACAAAAACTAAAGTTAAAATCGATTTAAGCATACATTAAATATTTTTATGAACTAAGAAACAATGCCATATTTAAGATGTTGAAGCGTGGAAATAATTAAAGTTTTGGGATAAAGGTAGATTTTTGGTTATTAGGAATGAGGATAATAAGGAAAAGGATTGGAAAAAATGAAATTTAATTATAAAAAACTTTAAAAAACAGTAGCTGAAACTCAAGTTATAAATAAATTAAATAAATGATTATCCTTTATGCTTGAGCAAAGATTAAACAAAACCAACGCTAATAATCATTATTAAAGTTAAATATATACAAACAGAGGCGAACCTCATACAGTAAAGATTTATTTAGAATATGTTTCAGATAAACACTCAGATAAATACAAATTAAA
This sequence comes from Panagrolaimus kolymaensis, assembly GCA_028622995.1. Taxonomy (NCBI): domain Eukaryota; kingdom Metazoa; phylum Nematoda; class Chromadorea; order Rhabditida; family Panagrolaimidae; genus Panagrolaimus; species Panagrolaimus kolymaensis. The sequence continues at coordinate 6,798 of JAJQJQ010000368.1, read as the reverse complement.
TGATACTATGAAAATGACGTTTGATTAACAACATCGATGTTAATGAATTATGCAATTAAACCCATAAAAAAAACAAGACACGGAGGGAGGATACATGCCTGGCGTCTTCTAGATCAAAAAATTAATTTAATTTCATAAGACTCCCATTAAAGAGTTGTTGACGTGATTATGATTGTGATGATGCTTATAATTATCGTAGTAGTATGCTACCTTTTTTGGTATATTTCGACCTATCCTTTTTCTTCACCTATTTTTCTTGTTGATTACTCACGCACTCATTTTTTAGCTTCTAAATTTTATTTTCTTATCTTTAATTTTTTTGTTGCTTCTATTAATTTTTTTCTTTACGTATTCACTTTTGGTTTTAAAATATTGCATAATTTAAGAAAATTATTTTATTTTTATTTTTTTGCTTGAATTTTCAGTTTCAGAGTGTTTTTTTCTTATCAAAAAAAGTTTGTTTTGTTGTCGTCTTCCGACAAAATAAATTAAAACAAAATACTTTAACATACTTAAAAAGTGGGGGAGTAAAGCCTCCTTCTTTTCTTTCTTATTTTTCAAAACACTTGTCATTTCCAAACAAAAAAAAAAAGAGCTACAGAAAAAAAGTAGCTACATCAAATTCAAATGGCTCCAGCAACGTCACATAAACGAATTTAATTTATTTCTAATTTTAGAAATAAAAATTTAGACTATTCTAAAATTCGCTTTTGTTATTAATTTAAAAAAGTTTTTTCTTTTAAAATTTGCCAAAATTTTTGTTTAATAATCAAAAAGAGTTTTATGGGTTAAAAGACAGTCAATGAAAGTGACAGTATAAATTGTTAAGGATAAGCATTAAAAGTATACGGTCTTCATGTTAGGATTAATCCACTTTAAATTTCTTTGCAAACAAAGTTAGGGGGTAAATTTGGTTATTTTTTGGATAAAACACATGTTTTAAAAGGTGGATTTACGTTGTATACATTTTCCATTTACGTGGTGGACCAAAGCTTGGAAATATCTAATATTTTGCAGCAAAAAGAAACCTAAATGTTTAAATTTCTTTGCAGATAAATTAAAATCTTTTAAAAATTTAATCCTTTACAATGGAATCTTCGTAAAAGTGCTGAACTCTGATGTTTCCAAATTTTAAAAATTTGTTCTTTTAAATGTTTTTGAATTTCCGCATTTTAGAATTTAAAAAGCCGTTTTTTCAATATATTTTATTGTTTCCGAAGACTTTTAGCGTCTGCTTTTTATTGTTGTTCATAAACATGTTAGCTGCACTTTTTTTAATATTATTTTATACTGTTTTTTTTGTTTGTTTCTTCCGCCACCATAACCTTTTGCATTTTAAATGAATGAATGACTTTTAAGCTTTTGCCAAAAAGCATCTCATGATCGGTTTTTTTTTGTCCCAGGAAGTCTTTCACCTTTTCTTTTTTATTGTTTTCAAGAACCGTCGTGTTTTTATTTAACGGAAATAAAAACAAAACAAAAAAGAGGAAAAGGATGACGTCCACGTTTGCTTGATTTTTATTTTATGTCGTCAAACTAAAAATCAGAAAGGCTTTCTTATCTTAAAAATTGTTAAAATATTAAAACTTTGAGTGTCTCCTTTTACCGTTTATTTTTCGAAGATAAATAATAATTATAGAATTCATTTTTATATTTTAATTAGGTGCGAATAATTTTTATTGGTTGGTTTGACGTTGTTGAAGCAGAAAAATTTTTAAATTTAAGCTAAATAATTTTAATTAAAGAATCTTCTGAATTTTTTAATTTAATAACCATTAAAAAATTTATCGAGAGTTGATTAACTTTTGAGGGTGAAAAAATGCATGCATATTTTACAGATGTTTGGTTTATTTAATATTGTATTCCCACGTAAATTAAAAAAAACTTTTTTTACAAAGATCAGTTCAAAAAATTTAAGGCTATAAAAAAGATTTATAAAGTGTGAGTGCTCATTTGGCGCATGTTAAAAAAGCAATGACTGGAAACCTTTTAAAGTTTAGTAAACTATCGCGCCACTTTGGGTCAGAAAGGTTTATTTTTGGCTTTTTTGATTTCTATTTTATTTATTGCTAAGTTTATATTTCTTAATCTCTTTGATATCAACCACCCATATTTGTTTTTTCACGGGGTTTTAAGCATTTTCATCGTAATTTGTTTAAAAAGCCATTTCCGCTTTAAAATACTTTTAAAAATGAATAATTTTGTTTATCGCACCCAAAATGGTTCTGAGCTTTTTGCAACATTTGCGTCATAAATTCACTTTTTTATTTTTTTTACTTTTTTTTCCACCTCCTTTCTTTGTCGTTGTCGCATTTCATTTCATGCAAAAAATAAAATAGAAATAATAATATAAATTTGGATTAGTTTACAAAATGAATTCTTACAAAGTATTTCCATGAAGTAAAGAAGAGGAAATACTTATCCATATATATAAATGGAACCCTCTTTTATACCTGTTTTTAGAATAAGCTTTGAGAATGAATGGAATGAAAAGGGTTTTTGTTGAGGGATGGCAGACAGGAAGCGAAAGAGTTGATGAGCTTCCTGGAAATATTTAATAAAAATAAACATTCGTCAATCTGATCTCTCAAAAAATTTGCTTGACATAATTTTATTAGGGAAAAACAAACTAACTTTGTTCTTGTGTTTTTAGCTTCCAATTTTGATTGTCTCAAAATTTCCCTAAATTATTATTAAGATCGATAAAAAAATTTGGTTTGCCTTTCTTGGAAAAAATCTTTTAAAAATATTAACAAAAACCCTTTAAAATTTTTAGATTTCTTTTTACACTTTTTTACCCCATAATAAATTAAATTACGGTTAACGACCATGTTTTCTTTTAGCAAGCAACTAGAACCCTACTCTATTTTCACCTGTAGTAGTTTTATGCTTGCTGAGTATCAAATAAATTTTTTCTTGCTGTCTTTTATTCTTTTTTGAGTGTTTTAGGGTGGCATTTTGCTGCGGCTCTTAAAAAACGCATTAAATTTATTATTTTTTTAACCTTCAAACGAAAAAAAAATGTTTTATTAGCTGCAATCATACGTCATTGAGCAAAATTTACAATTAAAAAAACTGTACTTTTGTGTTTGAAATACGTAATTTGATTATTTGCTTTGTAATAGTAGATTTCGTCAAAGCTTGGAACAGAAATGAAAGGCAAATATGAAGAAAAAAAAATTAAGAGCAAAGATTACAAGGTTAGATTACGGTGGTAGAGCGTCCAAAAGATCCATTATCAAAGTTTATCCGAGTGTAGTTTGCATTTTTATTTGTTGAAAAGATTTTTATTTTAAGCTCTCATGAACTTTGAAAGGATAAAGTTGCATAGAAATTAGTGGCCTTTATGTAATCTAAATAATGCTCGATTCTACGAGAAAACCTATCTTCGTGTGTTTTGCTTCTTTCACATTTTTGCAAAAAAAGTTTCCTTTTGTTGCATTATTTCTTTGTTAAAAAATTATTTTGGTATTCACTAAAAAATATAATTCATTATTAATCATGTTTCATTTTTTTACATTTTTCTAAATCAAAAAACGAACACAACACATACATTTTCGCTCGTGGCAATATTAAAAAAATATAAAGCTGACAAACCAAAAAATGTTTCATTACCGTAATTGTACATATTTTAATATTATATAAAATCACGTCAGATTGTTTTTCGCCTTTTTTGATGCATTATCAAAGATTAATCTTAACCATAACATTTAAGGAAATGGGTGGAAGCACTTTCAAATTATTTTTTTATGAAATAAAAAATAAACAAAATGATGGCAAAATTTTAGGAAAAAAAATAAAATATTTAAAGAAGTTGATAAAATTTTAGTAATAGAGCCTTATTAAAAAAGTCGCCATCATTGATTTCGCAACCACTGTATTTATTACCTTCGGTATTGCTACGGTAACTATCCTTCATTCCAAAGAAATTTTTTTAGAATTGTTACTCAAACTTTTTAATAATTTCTTGCAAGTTTAAATTCTTTTAAAATTAAAAAACTGATGACCAATTCCATTGAACATGTTTTAAAAACATTGTTAAATTTTCTGAGAAATTTTTTTTCTCCTAAAAGAAGAATGTTTCTTTCCATTGTTCATGACTTCCTCTTCTTTTTAAACACAAAATAAAAACTTTGCTTTTTGTTAAATTTCTATTTATTTTATTACCACAAAGAGAATGCGAGGGTTAAAAATATATCCATTCAAAGTGAGAATGATTTGATGATGACGATAGCTGGAAGCGACGGATTTGCCGCATCACAGCTAAGGAAGGATCTTTGTTTTCTTTTATATTGTGTTTTTATAAGCCTTTTTAAAAAACCGCATGGTTTCAAACGAAAAATGGCAGAATGACAAATTAATTAAAATAGTCTGAGTAAATATGTAAATGTTAGTAAATATATTGTATTTAAATAATTAAATATTATTTACATTACCCTTGTTACGGCGTGTGTACTTTAATTAATATCAAACAGTATTATAAATTTTTTATTGTTTTGAAACAAGATTGAAAATCCGATTATGAACGTTTACGAATCATTAGATTAAACTCCATACATACTTAAAGTAAAATTAGTCTAAAGCTCGTTAGTTATTCACGACTTAATGGTTGAGCAAACTTGTTCCACCAAATAATATAATTCAAAAGTCATTTAAAAAATGCTTTATGAGAGTATTCGTTCAAGCGTATTTTCATAAAACAGATAAAAGATATTTTTTATTCAACAATTGGATTAAAAAAATTTGGGATCAAGGTTTTTTCAAAAGAAAAAGCAGAATAATTCTGCGTGATTTAATTTTTTTTATGAGACAAGCTTTACCATAATAAATTTACTTGAATTATGTAATCACAGCCTTTAGCTTTTTTGAATGAATAAACGAAATCTAAAAATATTTTTTCAAATTTTTAAAGTTTTTTAAGGAATCTCTTAATTCATTTAACAAGCTTCTCTGTTTTTCTCGATAAACCACTTAAAAATTTTGTTTCTTCCTTCGTGCTTTTGGACAGAAGGCGCGACGTCTTATTAATTGTTTGAAAGATCTCTCATCATCCTGGAGGCGGCCCTTCTTCGTTGTTGTCGGATTAACACATTGCCTAATTTTATCGATGTCGTTTGCTTTTACGCCTACAAACAAACAAAAAATGTTTAAACGCCATGCTTTTTCTTCACTGCCTTCTTTCATTTATTAACAAAACTTGCAAGCTCTTTTTAAACATCAACATTCAGCTTTTTTACATAATTAAGGTTAAATTTCGCTTGCTTCTTTGCCATTAAATCCTCTCTTTTTAAAACGATAATAAAAAAAGTTTAAAACAAAATTCTTTTTCGTTTTTTTTGGATGCAAATGTAATGTTTCAAATTTATGTGTGTCTATCTTCTAGCTTCTTTTTTTTATTGCGGAGGCCATTATTTTAGAAGTTCTCTTTTTTTCCACGATTCTTAGTAGGAATTTGTTTCTATTTTTTTTTCTTTTTCTTTCCAAGCCTTCTTTCTTAAAAAAAGAAACATCATTTTCTTTTTTAAATAAATTTTGAATTAATTTTTGCTAAAAATTATTTTAATTTTGGAAACATTTTCTTAAAAAGGAAAGTTAAAGCCACCGCCCAAAGCAGTCATTTTTGGTGCATTGAAGCTTTAAAAAAGGTTATCCTTTGATTTTTTAAAGACGAGGGAAAGGATAAAAGAATTTAAGTTTTTTTATTGTTTCCAATTTTTGTAACTCTCCTTCTTTATCTATGTTTGTTTGCATATCCGATTTTTATGAGATTTAAAAAGAAAGGTTTCTTTTTTTCCAATTAAATTTCTTTTTGCTTTGGTTTTTTATTTCAATCTTTAACCAAAGCTTCTTTGTCTCTAAGTTTTATCATTGTTGGTTGGAAAACAATCCTTCCGAAGTTGCAGAAATTCATGGATAAAGCTGCTTTGTGTTATTTGACCTTTCATGGTTTGTTTAAAATTAAAATGAGAATAGCCCAAAGGAAATGTCATCAAAAAAAAGAAGGAGCACCTTCTTGATATTCTTAAACCCATATAAAATAGAAAGCGTTTAAAATTTTTATAGCCAAAAACCAAAAGCTCGTTTACTTTGCTACCGTAACTTTCATCCTTCCCCAACTTTAGAAATCCAGAGTATCGTTGTTTTCTAACTTTTTATTTCTAAAACAAAAAATTATGATGTACATACAATAAAATCCCATTATTTATTAAAATATTGTGTATAGTTTTACCAATATTTACAATAATAAAAACTTTTGCGTGGTTTTTATTAAAATTGTAAATTTCCTGGTTCACAATATTTCCAAAGTTAAAAAACACAATAATAAACATAAAAAGCATCCCCCAAAACTTTTTCATTGCTTTATTTTTTTTTTAAAGCGACGAAGACAGATATCAAAAAACGTATGTTGTTTGTTGCTTCCCCTGAGTGTCTCGAATTTAAATAAATCGTAGCATCTCTTTCAAAATTTGTTGACTTTGGGGGGAAAAACAAATTGACGTTTATCCACCTTTTGAAATTATTGCTAGGAAACGATGAGATATGGTAATAACTGCGTTGACTTGACTAAAATTATTAAAGCTTTTAAAACAAAAAATTTTTAAATCATAGCGCAGGGTTTACTTAGAGGTTAAAAAAATATCATATTTTATGATGCTCTACCATACTCGTAATTTCTTCATATAAAAAACTTTAAGAGTTTAGTATTCTTATTTTTGACCTTTATAAATTTTGATTGAACTTTTACGTTTATAACCTAATTACAGTTATTTTTTAAAACTTTTAACCTTTATGTTGAAG
>JAJQJQ010000367.1:0-27148 GCA_028622995.1 Panagrolaimus kolymaensis | reverse complement strand
ACCATAGGATGCGTTTAAAAAATATCATTGAAAATGGATGTAAAATAGCATAAAAAATGATATTAATAAAGCACTTTTCCTCTGGAATTTTTTTTCTTATTCAAAAAGTTTTAAACTAAATTTTATGTCTCTATGATTGCTTGATACACCAAATAAATATATAATTTCTTGTTGAAGGTCTTATTTGGTAGGCAAATCTCTAAGATTACTCAAATATTTTTTAAAAAACATAAGAAAAATATTTGGATAAAAATCCATATGCTTTATTGAGCTCCGTAACTCAAAACGAGATTCTCTAATTTCTTGCATCAAAGCTTGATATGTGTTCAAAAAAAGATTCATCGATTGAAGTACTTCCAGTGGACGGAATAAAAAATCCTGTTGGGAATAATTTTAATTTATTTAATAATAAATATTGAAAACAAAAAAACCTTTGAAAAAAAAAATTCTAATTCAAACTTAAAAATTTGAATATTTAATGTTGGTTTTTAATTTTCATAGCCACCTAGCTCGATTTGAGCCTTATCTTTCACTAAACAAATATGTTACCGTTTTTGTAGGTTTTTATGTGATTTATCACTTTTGATAAACAAATTTTTTTTAAAGCTTTCTTACTTATGAGCTTGGAATTATTTTTACTTTATTAAAGCATTTTTTGCTTTAAGTGTAAAAACATTAATTTTTGATGGCTTCCAAATCGTTACCATACGATCCGTTTTTAAAAATATCATTAAAAATGGATGTAAAAATGCATAAAAAATCATAAAAATAAGGCAATTTTTCTCTGCAATTTTTTTTCTTATTCAAAAAGTTTTAAAATAAATTAGGTATCTCAACGCTTGCTTGTTGCATCAAATAAATAAATAATTTTTGTTGAAGGTCATAAATGGTATGCGATTCAAAATCCTCTTGGCATTAATCCTTAAAAATTAAAAGAAAAATTATGGGATAAAAAAATCCATATGCTTTATTGAGCTCCGTAACTCAAAACGAGTTTCAGCAATATCTAAGCTTGATATATGTGTTCAAAAAATGTTCATTGATTAAAGTACTTTCAACGGACGAAATCAAAAATCCTGTTGGGAATAATTTTAAAATATTTTATTAAAAATAAATGGTTCTAAAAAACTATATGTCCAATTCAAGACATAATTCAAAACGTGATTCACTAACGTCTTCTTCCTCTATGTTTGATGCATACATTGGTATGTCTGGAAATTGTTTTTTTCGCAGCCATTTCTGAAATGTCTTGTATTTGCATGAAATTATTTCAAAAAAAATAATTAAAAACAAGAAAAAATAAGATCTGCTGAAGGGGCAAAAAAAAATTTGTTTCATAATTAAAACTTCTAAAATCCTTCAACACTCAACAGACTGTTTTTGGTTTTTTTGTAGTGAAAACATGCATCAAATATGTTAAAACATTAAAAAGAATTTGTAGAATTAATTCTTATGATAAACTAGAAATTTAAATAAGCCAAAAAAATCAAAAATTTTGTTGTTGTTGTTGTTGTGGGTGTTGTTGAGGTTGTTGTTGAGGTTGTTGTTGAGGTTGTTGTTGTTGTTGTTGAGGTTGTTGTGGTTGTTGTTGTTGTTGTGCACCGGGATTCGAACCCAGCGAAAATTCTGCACCGTCTTGCAAAAATTCCACTGCGCTACGAAACCCGATATTATAATAACAACTTTTTTGGACTATATGAAAGTGAACTTTTTGTTGAATTTTGAACTAAATTTTCCATTTTTTTGGGCAATTTTGAAAGAAAATAAAATAGTGGTTTACCTAAATCATTTATTATATATTTTTTCTCATGTTTTTTAATCCATTTTCTTCCCGACTACCTATTCAATTAAGTAAGGAATATTTAAATTTAATGTTTTTCATTTAAAGAAATCTTTTTTTTAAGGTTAATGCCTTGGAAAAAATCAAATAAATCCAAATTATTTTTTCTGTTTTAAAAATCTTGTAGATTAATAATTTTGCTAAATAATCGAACTCCACTTTTTTTCTCAATCATTGAGCTCATCAACAAGATATTTGGGTTTGAAAAAAAAGAATAACATTAAAAAATTGCTGATTCACGTTTTGAGTTACAGTGTTCAATAAAGCAGATGGATTTTTTTATCCAAATATTTATTATATGATTTTTAAAGATTATTCCAAACAGGGTTTTGAATCGCATACCAATTATGACCTTCAACCAACATCCATAATTTATTAATGAACCTCCTCCTCCTCTATCTCTATGTACACGACGATCACTTCGAGTTGAACGTAACAACTATAAATTGCTTCCAAATCGGCACCATAGGATTTATTTTTAAAAATATGATTAAAATCGTATGTAAAAATGCATAATTAATGTTAAAAATAAGGCACTTTTCATGTGTAATTTTTTTTTTATTCAAAACATTTTTTTTCATTTTCTTGCTTCAAAGCATTGATACATGTGTTCATTTAGAACTCAACAACGTCTGGAACTCAAAATTTTTGAATTGCGGCTATTTTTTTTATTTTCCATGTAATTTTTGTTTATTTTTTTAACCATGAAAATATAAGTCAAAAGTAACTCGATGCCTCAATTAAAGAGATACTAAACCTCGAAGTTTCATTCATGCATGCCCAATATAAATTTTCTAAGCCACATAGCTCAATCAGAGTCTTTTCTTTCACTAAAGAAATACAGATCGATTTTTGTAGATTTAGATGTGATTTATCACTTGGGATAAACAAAATTTTTTAAAAGTTTCATTACTTTTGACTTTGGAATTATTTTAACTTTATCAAAGAATTTTTTGCTTTAAGTGTAAAAACATTAATTTTTGAAGGCTTCCAAATCGTCACCATAGGATGCGTTTTAAAAAATATCATTGAAAATGGATGTAAAATAGCATAAAAAATGATATTAATAAAGCACTTTTCCTCTGGAATTTTTTTTCTTATTCAAAAAGTTTTAAACTAAATTTTATGTCTCTATGATTGCTTGATACACCAAATAAATATATAATTTCTTGTTGAAGGTCTTATTTGGTAGGCAAATCTCTAAGATTACTCAAATATTTTTTAAAAAACATAAGAAAAATATTTGGATAAAAAATCCATATGCTTTATTGAGCTCCGTAACTCAAAACGAGATTCTCTAATTTCTTGCATCAAAGCTTGATATGTGTTCAAAAAAAGATTCATCGATTGAAGTACTTCCAGTGGACGGAATAAAAAATCCTGTTGGGAATAATTTTAATTTATTTAATAATAAATATTGAAAACAAAAAAACCTTTGAAAAAAAAAATTCTAATTCAAAACTTAAAAATTTGAATATTTAATGTTGGTTTTTAATTTTCATAGCCACCTAGCTCGATTTGAGCCTTATCTTTCACTAAACAAATATGTTACCGTTTTTGTAGGTTTTTATGTGATTTATCACTTTTGATAAACAAATTTTTTTTAAAGCTTTCTTACTTATGAGCTTGGAATTATTTTTACTTTATTAAAGCATTTTTTGCTTTAAGTGTAAAAACATTAATTTTTGATGGCTTCCAAATCGTTACCATACGATCCGTTTTTAAAAATATCATTAAAAATGGATGTAAAAATGCATAAAAAATCATAAAAATAAGGCAATTTTTCTCTGCAATTTTTTTTCTTATTCAAAAAGTTTTAAAATAAATTAGGTATCTCAACGCTTGCTTGTTGCATCAAATAAATAAATAATTTTTGGTTGAAGGTCATAAATGGTATGCGATTCAAAATCCTCTTGGCATTAATCCTTAAAAATTAAAAGAAAAATTATGGGATAAAAAAATCCATATGCTTTATTGAGCTCCGTAACTCAAAACGAGTTTCAGCAATATCTAAGCTTGATATATGTGTTCAAAAAAATGTTCATTGATTAAAGTACTTTCAACGGACGAAATCAAAAATCCTGTTGGGAATAATTTTAAAATATTTTATTAAAAATAAATGGTTCTAAAAAACTATATGTCCAATTCAAGACATAATTCAAAACGTGATTCACTAACGTCTTCTTCCTCTATGTTTGATGCATACATTGGTATGTCTGGAAATTGTTTTTTTCGCAGCCATTTCTGAAATGTCTTGTATTTGCATGAAATTATTTCAAAAAAAATAATTAAAAACAAGAAAAAATAAGATCTGCTGAAGGGGCAAAAAAAAATTTGTTTCATAATTAAAACTTCTAAAATCCTTCAACACTCAACAGACTGTTTTTGGTTTTTTTGTAGTGAAAACATGCATCAAATATGTTAAAACATTAAAAAGAATTTGTAGAATTAATTCTTATGATAAACTAGAAATTTAAATAAGCCAAAAAAATCAAAAATTTTGTTGTTGTTGTTGTTGTGGGTGTTGTTGAGGTTGTTGTTGAGGTTGTTGTTGAGGTTGTTGTTGTTGTTGTTGAGGTTGTTGTGGTTGTTGTTGTTGTTGTGCACCGGGATTCGAACCCAGCGAAAATTCTGCACCGTCTTGCAAAAATTCCACTGCGCTACGAAACCCGATATTATAATAACAACTTTTTTGGACTATATGAAAGTGAACTTTTTGTTGAATTTTGAACTAAATTTTCCATTTTTTTGGGCAATTTTGAAAGAAAATAAAATAGTGGTTTACCTAAATCATTTATTATATATTTTTTCTCATGTTTTTTAATCCATTTTCTTCCCGACTACCTATTCAATTAAGTAAGGAATATTTAAATTTAATGTTTTTCATTTAAAGAAATCTTTTTTTTAAGGTTAATGCCTTGGAAAAAATCAAATAAATCCAAATTATTTTTTCTGTTTTAAAAATCTTGTAGATTAATAATTTTGCTAAATAATCGAACTCCACTTTTTTTCTCAATCATTGAGCTCATCAACAAGATATTTGGGTTTGAAAAAAAAGAATAACATTAAAAAATTGCTGATTCACGTTTTGAGTTACAGTGTTCAATAAAGCAGATGGATTTTTTTATCCAAATATTTATTATATGATTTTTAAAGATTATTCCAAACAGGGTTTTGAATCGCATACCAATTATGACCTTCAACCAACATCCATAATTTATTAATGAACCTCCTCCTCCTCTATCTCTATGTACACGACGATCACTTCGAGTTGAACGTAACAACTATAAATTGCTTCCAAATCGGCACCATAGGATTTATTTTTAAAAATATGATTAAAATCGTATGTAAAAATGCATAATTAATGTTAAAAATAAGGCACTTTTCATGTGTAATTTTTTTTTTATTCAAAACATTTTTTTTCATTTTCTTGCTTCAAAGCATTGATACATGTGTTCATTTAGAACTCAACAACGTCTGGAACTCAAAATTTTTGAATTGCGGCTATTTTTTTTATTTTCCATGTAATTTTTGTTTATTTTTTTAACCATGAAAATATAAGTCAAAAGTAACTCGATGCCTCAATTAAAGAGATACTAAACCTCGAAGTTTCATTCATGCATGCCCAATATAAATTTTCTAAGCCACATAGCTCAATCAGAGTCTTTTCTTTCACTAAAGAAATACAGATCGATTTTTGTAGATTTAGATGTGATTTATCACTTGGGATAAACAAAATTTTTTAAAAGTTTCATTACTTTTGACTTTGGAATTATTTTAACTTTATCAAAGAATTTTTTGCTTTAAGTGTAAAAACATTAATTTTTGAAGGCTTCCAAATCGTCACCATAGGATGCGTTTTAAAAAATATCATTGAAAATGGATGTAAAATAGCATAAAAAATGATATTAATAAAGCACTTTTCCTCTGGAATTTTTTTTCTTATTCAAAAAGTTTTAAACTAAATTTTATGTCTCTATGATTGCTTGATACACCAAATAAATATATAATTTCTTGTTGAAGGTCTTATTTGGTAGGCAAATCTCTAAGATTACTCAAATATTTTTTAAAAAACATAAGAAAAATATTTGGATAAAAAATCCATATGCTTTATTGAGCTCCGTAACTCAAAACGAGATTCTCTAATTTCTTGCATCAAAGCTTGATATGTGTTCAAAAAAAGATTCATCGATTGAAGTACTTCCAGTGGACGGAATAAAAAATCCTGTTGGGAATAATTTTAATTTATTTAATAATAAATATTGAAAACAAAAAAACCTTTGAAAAAAAAAATTCTAATTCAAAACTTAAAAATTTGAATATTTAATGTTGGTTTTTAATTTTCATAGCCACCTAGCTCGATTTGAGCCTTATCTTTCACTAAACAAATATGTTACCGTTTTTGTAGGTTTTTATGTGATTTATCACTTTTGATAAACAAATTTTTTTTAAAGCTTTCTTACTTATGAGCTTGGAATTATTTTTACTTTATTAAAGCATTTTTTGCTTTAAGTGTAAAAACATTAATTTTTGATGGCTTCCAAATCGTTACCATACGATCCGTTTTTAAAAATATCATTAAAAATGGATGTAAAAATGCATAAAAAATCATAAAAATAAGGCAATTTTTCTCTGCAATTTTTTTTCTTATTCAAAAAGTTTTAAAATAAATTAGGTATCTCAACGCTTGCTTGTTGCATCAAATAAATAAATAATTTTTGGTTGAAGGTCATAAATGGTATGCGATTCAAAATCCTCTTGGCATTAATCCTTAAAAATTAAAAGAAAAATTATGGGATAAAAAAATCCATATGCTTTATTGAGCTCCGTAACTCAAAACGAGTTTCAGCAATATCTAAGCTTGATATATGTGTTCAAAAAAATGTTCATTGATTAAAGTACTTTCAACGGACGAAATCAAAAATCCTGTTGGGAATAATTTTAAAATATTTTATTAAAAATAAATGGTTCTAAAAAACTATATGTCCAATTCAAGACATAATTCAAAACGTGATTCACTAACGTCTTCTTCCTCTATGTTTGATGCATACATTGGTATGTCTGGAAATTGTTTTTTTCGCAGCCATTTCTGAAATGTCTTGTATTTGCATGAAATTATTTCAAAAAAAATAATTAAAAACAAGAAAAAATAAGATCTGCTGAAGGGGCAAAAAAAAATTTGTTTCATAATTAAAACTTCTAAAATCCTTCAACACTCAACAGACTGTTTTTGGTTTTTTTGTAGTGAAAACATGCATCAAATATGTTAAAACATTAAAAAGAATTTGTAGAATTAATTCTTATGATAAACTAGAAATTTAAATAAGCCAAAAAAATCAAAAATTTTGTTGTTGTTGTTGTTGTGGGTGTTGTTGAGGTTGTTGTTGAGGTTGTTGTTGAGGTTGTTGTTGTTGTTGTTGAGGTTGTTGTGGTTGTTGTTGTTGTTGTGCACCGGGATTCGAACCCAGCGAAAATTCTGCACCGTCTTGCAAAAATTCCACTGCGCTACGAAACCCGATATTATAATAACAACTTTTTTGGACTATATGAAAGTGAACTTTTTGTTGAATTTTGAACTAAATTTTCCATTTTTTTGGGCAATTTTGAAAGAAAATAAAATAGTGGTTTACCTAAATCATTTATTATATATTTTTTCTCATGTTTTTTAATCCATTTTCTTCCCGACTACCTATTCAATTAAGTAAGGAATATTTAAATTTAATGTTTTTCATTTAAAGAAATCTTTTTTTTAAGGTTAATGCCTTGGAAAAAATCAAATAAATCCAAATTATTTTTTCTGTTTTAAAAATCTTGTAGATTAATAATTTTGCTAAATAATCGAACTCCACTTTTTTTCTCAATCATTGAGCTCATCAACAAGATATTTGGGTTTGAAAAAAAAGAATAACATTAAAAAATTGCTGATTCACGTTTTGAGTTACAGTGTTCAATAAAGCAGATGGATTTTTTTATCCAAATATTTATTATATGATTTTTAAAGATTATTCCAAACAGGGTTTTGAATCGCATACCAATTATGACCTTCAACCAACATCCATAATTTATTAATGAACCTCCTCCTCCTCTATCTCTATGTACACGACGATCACTTCGAGTTGAACGTAACAACTATAAATTGCTTCCAAATCGGCACCATAGGATTTATTTTTAAAAATATGATTAAAATCGTATGTAAAAATGCATAATTAATGTTAAAAATAAGGCACTTTTCATGTGTAATTTTTTTTTTATTCAAAACATTTTTTTTCATTTTCTTGCTTCAAAGCATTGATACATGTGTTCATTTAGAACTCAACAACGTCTGGAACTCAAAATTTTTGAATTGCGGCTATTTTTTTTATTTTCCATGTAATTTTTGTTTATTTTTTTAACCATGAAAATATAAGTCAAAAGTAACTCGATGCCTCAATTAAAGAGATACTAAACCTCGAAGTTTCATTCATGCATGCCCAATATAAATTTTCTAAGCCACATAGCTCAATCAGAGTCTTTTCTTTCACTAAAGAAATACAGATCGATTTTTGTAGATTTAGATGTGATTTATCACTTGGGATAAACAAAATTTTTTAAAAGTTTCATTACTTTTGACTTTGGAATTATTTTAACTTTATCAAAGAATTTTTTGCTTTAAGTGTAAAAACATTAATTTTTGAAGGCTTCCAAATCGTCACCATAGGATGCGTTTTAAAAAATATCATTGAAAATGGATGTAAAATAGCATAAAAAATGATATTAATAAAGCACTTTTCCTCTGGAATTTTTTTTCTTATTCAAAAAGTTTTAAACTAAATTTTATGTCTCTATGATTGCTTGATACACCAAATAAATATATAATTTCTTGTTGAAGGTCTTATTTGGTAGGCAAATCTCTAAGATTACTCAAATATTTTTTAAAAAACATAAGAAAAATATTTGGATAAAAAATCCATATGCTTTATTGAGCTCCGTAACTCAAAACGAGATTCTCTAATTTCTTGCATCAAAGCTTGATATGTGTTCAAAAAAAGATTCATCGATTGAAGTACTTCCAGTGGACGGAATAAAAAATCCTGTTGGGAATAATTTTAATTTATTTAATAATAAATATTGAAAACAAAAAAACCTTTGAAAAAAAAAATTCTAATTCAAAACTTAAAAATTTGAATATTTAATGTTGGTTTTTAATTTTCATAGCCACCTAGCTCGATTTGAGCCTTATCTTTCACTAAACAAATATGTTACCGTTTTTGTAGGTTTTTATGTGATTTATCACTTTTGATAAACAAATTTTTTTTAAAGCTTTCTTACTTATGAGCTTGGAATTATTTTTACTTTATTAAAGCATTTTTTGCTTTAAGTGTAAAAACATTAATTTTTGATGGCTTCCAAATCGTTACCATACGATCCGTTTTTAAAAATATCATTAAAAATGGATGTAAAAATGCATAAAAAATCATAAAAATAAGGCAATTTTTCTCTGCAATTTTTTTTCTTATTCAAAAAGTTTTAAAATAAATTAGGTATCTCAACGCTTGCTTGTTGCATCAAATAAATAAATAATTTTTGGTTGAAGGTCATAAATGGTATGCGATTCAAAATCCTCTTGGCATTAATCCTTAAAAATTAAAAGAAAAATTATGGGATAAAAAAATCCATATGCTTTATTGAGCTCCGTAACTCAAAACGAGTTTCAGCAATATCTAAGCTTGATATATGTGTTCAAAAAAATGTTCATTGATTAAAGTACTTTCAACGGACGAAATCAAAAATCCTGTTGGGAATAATTTTAAAATATTTTATTAAAAATAAATGGTTCTAAAAAACTATATGTCCAATTCAAGACATAATTCAAAACGTGATTCACTAACGTCTTCTTCCTCTATGTTTGATGCATACATTGGTATGTCTGGAAATTGTTTTTTTCGCAGCCATTTCTGAAATGTCTTGTATTTGCATGAAATTATTTCAAAAAAAATAATTAAAAACAAGAAAAAATAAGATCTGCTGAAGGGGCAAAAAAAAATTTGTTTCATAATTAAAACTTTTAAAATCCTTCAACACTCAACAGACTGTTTTTGGTTTTTTTGTAGTGAAAACATGCATCAAATATGTTAAAACATTAAAAAGAATTTGTAGAATTAATTCTTATGATAAACTAGAAATTTAAATAAGCCAAAAAAATCAAAAATTTTGTTGTTGTTGTTGTTGTGGGTGTTGTTGAGGTTGTTGTTGAGGTTGTTGTTGAGGTTGTTGTTGAGGTTGTTGTTGTTGTTGTTGTGGTTGTTGTTGTTGTTGTGCACCGGGATTCGAACCCAGCGAAAATTCTGCACCGTCTTGCAAAAATTCCACTGCGCTACGAAACCCGATATTATAATAACAACTTTTTTGGACTATATGAAAGTGAACTTTTTGTTGAATTTTGAACTAAATTTTCCATTTTTTTGGGCAATTTTGAAAGAAAATAAAATAGTGGTTTACCTAAATCATTTATTATATATTTTTTCTCATGTTTTTTAATCCATTTTCTTCCCGACTACCTATTCAATTAAGTAAGGAATATTTAAATTTAATGTTTTTCATTTAAAGAAATCTTTTTTTTAAGGTTAATGCCTTGGAAAAAATCAAATAAATCCAAATTATTTTTTCTGTTTTAAAAATCTTGTAGATTAATAATTTTGCTAAATAATCGAACTCCACTTTTTTTCTCAATCATTGAGCTCATCAACAAGATATTTGGGTTTGAAAAAAAAGAATAACATTAAAAAATTGCTGATTCACGTTTTGAGTTACAGTGTTCAATAAAGCAGATGGATTTTTTTATCCAAATATTTATTATATGATTTTTAAAGATTATTCCAAACAGGGTTTTGAATCGCATACCAATTATGACCTTCAACCAACATCCATAATTTATTAATGAACCTCCTCCTCCTCTATCTCTATGTACACGACGATCACTTCGAGTTGAACGTAACAACTATAAATTGCTTCCAAATCGGCACCATAGGATTTATTTTTAAAAATATGATTAAAATCGTATGTAAAAATGCATAATTAATGTTAAAAATAAGGCACTTTTCATGTGTAATTTTTTTTTTATTCAAAACATTTTTTTTCATTTTCTTGCTTCAAAGCATTGATACATGTGTTCATTTAGAACTCAACAACGTCTGGAACTCAAAATTTTTGAATTGCGGCTATTTTTTTTATTTTCCATGTAATTTTTGTTTATTTTTTTAACCATGAAAATATAAGTCAAAAGTAACTCGATGCCTCAATTAAAGAGATACTAAACCTCGAAGTTTCATTCATGCATGCCCAATATAAATTTTCTAAGCCACATAGCTCAATCAGAGTCTTTTCTTTCACTAAAGAAATACAGATCGATTTTTGTAGATTTAGATGTGATTTATCACTTGGGATAAACAAAATTTTTTAAAAGTTTCATTACTTTTGACTTTGGAATTATTTTAACTTTATCAAAGAATTTTTTGCTTTAAGTGTAAAAACATTAATTTTTGAAGGCTTCCAAATCGTCACCATAGGATGCGTTTTAAAAAATATCATTGAAAATGGATGTAAAATAGCATAAAAAATGATATTAATAAAGCACTTTTCCTCTGGAATTTTTTTTCTTATTCAAAAAGTTTTAAACTAAATTTTATGTCTCTATGATTGCTTGATACACCAAATAAATATATAATTTCTTGTTGAAGGTCTTATTTGGTAGGCAAATCTCTAAGATTACTCAAATATTTTTTAAAAAACATAAGAAAAATATTTGGATAAAAAATCCATATGCTTTATTGAGCTCCGTAACTCAAAACGAGATTCTCTAATTTCTTGCATCAAAGCTTGATATGTGTTCAAAAAAAGATTCATCGATTGAAGTACTTCCAGTGGACGGAATAAAAAATCCTGTTGGGAATAATTTTAATTTATTTAATAATAAATATTGAAAACAAAAAAACCTTTGAAAAAAAAAATTCTAATTCAAAACTTAAAAATTTGAATATTTAATGTTGGTTTTTAATTTTCATAGCCACCTAGCTCGATTTGAGCCTTATCTTTCACTAAACAAATATGTTACCGTTTTTGTAGGTTTTTATGTGATTTATCACTTTTGATAAACAAATTTTTTTTAAAGCTTTCTTACTTATGAGCTTGGAATTATTTTTACTTTATTAAAGCATTTTTTGCTTTAAGTGTAAAAACATTAATTTTTGATGGCTTCCAAATCGTTACCATACGATCCGTTTTTAAAAATATCATTAAAAATGGATGTAAAAATGCATAAAAAATCATAAAAATAAGGCAATTTTTCTCTGCAATTTTTTTTCTTATTCAAAAAGTTTTAAAATAAATTAGGTATCTCAACGCTTGCTTGTTGCATCAAATAAATAAATAATTTTTGGTTGAAGGTCATAAATGGTATGCGATTCAAAATCCTCTTGGCATTAATCCTTAAAAATTAAAAGAAAAATTATGGGATAAAAAAATCCATATGCTTTATTGAGCTCCGTAACTCAAAACGAGTTTCAGCAATATCTAAGCTTGATATATGTGTTCAAAAAAATGTTCATTGATTAAAGTACTTTCAACAAACGAAATCAAAAATCCTGTTGGGAATAATTTTAAAATATTTTATTAAAAATAAATGGTTCTAAAAAACTATATGTCCAATTCAAGACATAATTCAAAACGTGATTCACTAACGTCTTCTTCCTCTATGTTTGATGCATACATTGGTATGTCTGGAAATTGTTTTTTTCGCAGCCATTTCTGAAATGTCTTGTATTTGCATGAAATTATTTCAAAAAAAATAATTAAAAACAAGAAAAAATAAGATCTGCTGAAGGGGCAAAAAAAAATTTGTTTCATAATTAAAACTTCTAAAATCCTTCAACACTCAACAGACTGTTTTTGGTTTTTTTGTAGTGAAAACATGCATCAAATATGTTAAAACATTAAAAAGAATTTGTAGAATTAATTCTTATGATAAACTAGAAATTTAAATAAGCCAAAAAAATCAAAAATTTTGTTGTTGTTGTTGTTGTGGGTGTTGTTGAGGTTGTTGTTGAGGTTGTTGTTGTTGTTGTTGAGGTTGTTGTTGTTGTTGTGCACCGGGATTCGAACCCAGCGAAAATTCTGCACCGTCTTGCAAAAATTCCACTGCGCTACGAAACCCGATATTATAATAACAACTTTTTTGGACTATATGAAAGTGAACTTTTTGTTGAATTTTGAACTAAATTTTCCATTTTTTGGGCAATTTTGAAAGAAAATAAAATAGTGGTTTACCTAAATCATTTATTATATATTTTTTCTCATGTTTTTTAATCCATTTTCTTCCCGACTACCTATTCAATTAAGTAAGGAATATTTAAATTTAATGTTTTTCATTTAAAGAAATCTTTTTTTTAAGGTTAATGCCTTGGAAAAAATCAAATAAATCCAAATTATTTTTTCTGTTTTAAAAATCTTGTAGATTAATAATTTTGCTAAATAATCGAACTCCACTTTTTTTCTCAATCATTGAGCTCATCAACAAGATATTTGGGTTTGAAAAAAAGAATAACATTAAAAAATTGCTGATTCACGTTTTGAGTTACAGTGTTCAATAAAGCAGATGGATTTTTTTATCCAAATATTTATTATATGATTTTTAAAGATTATTCCAAACAGGGTTTTGAATCGCATACCAATTATGACCTTCAACCAACATCCATAATTTATTAATGAACCTCCTCCTCCTCTATCTCTATGTACACGACGATCACTTCGAGTTGAACGTAACAACTATAAATTGCTTCCAAATCGGCACCATAGGATTTATTTTTAAAAATATGATTAAAATCGTATGTAAAAATGCATAATTAATGTTAAAAATAAGGCACTTTTCATGTGTAATTTTTTTTTTATTCAAAACATTTTTTTTCATTTTCTTGCTTCAAAGCATTGATACATGTGTTCATTTAGAACTCAACAACGTCTGGAACTCAAAATTTTTGAATTGCGGCTATTTTTTTTATTTTCCATGTAATTTTTGTTTATTTTTTTAACCATGAAAATATAAGTCAAAAGTAACTCGATGCCTCAATTAAAGAGATACTAAACCTCGAAGTTTCATTCATGCATGCCCAATATAAATTTTCTAAGCCACATAGCTCAATCAGAGTCTTTTCTTTCACTAAAGAAATACAGATCGATTTTTGTAGATTTAGATGTGATTTATCACTTGGGATAAACAAAATTTTTTAAAAGTTTCATTACTTTTGACTTTGGAATTATTTTAACTTTATCAAAGAATTTTTTGCTTTAAGTGTAAAAACATTAATTTTTGAAGGCTTCCAAATCGTCACCATAGGATGCGTTTTAAAAAATATCATTGAAAATGGATGTAAAATAGCATAAAAAATGATATTAATAAAGCACTTTTCCTCTGGAATTTTTTTTCTTATTCAAAAAGTTTTAAACTAAATTTTATGTCTCTATGATTGCTTGATACACCAAATAAATATATAATTTCTTGTTGAAGGTCTTATTTGGTAGGCAAATCTCTAAGATTACTCAAATATTTTTTAAAAAACATAAGAAAAATATTTGGATAAAAAATCCATATGCTTTATTGAGCTCCGTAACTCAAAACGAGATTCTCTAATTTCTTGCATCAAAGCTTGATATGTGTTCAAAAAAAGATTCATCGATTGAAGTACTTCCAGTGGACGGAATAAAAAATCCTGTTGGGAATAATTTTAATTTATTTAATAATAAATATTGAAAACAAAAAAACCTTTGAAAAAAAAAATTCTAATTCAAAACTTAAAAATTTGAATATTTAATGTTGGTTTTTAATTTTCATAGCCACCTAGCTCGATTTGAGCCTTATCTTTCACTAAACAAATATGTTACCGTTTTTGTAGGTTTTTATGTGATTTATCACTTTTGATAAACAAATTTTTTTTAAAGCTTTCTTACTTATGAGCTTGGAATTATTTTTACTTTATTAAAGCATTTTTTGCTTTAAGTGTAAAAACATTAATTTTTGATGGCTTCCAAATCGTTACCATACGATCCGTTTTTAAAAATATCATTAAAAATGGATGTAAAAATGCATAAAAAATCATAAAAATAAGGCAATTTTTCTCTGCAATTTTTTTTCTTATTCAAAAAGTTTTAAAATAAATTAGGTATCTCAACGCTTGCTTGTTGCATCAAATAAATAAATAATTTTTGGTTGAAGGTCATAAATGGTATGCGATTCAAAATCCTCTTGGCATTAATCCTTAAAAATTAAAAGAAAAATTATGGGATAAAAAAATCCATATGCTTTATTGAGCTCCGTAACTCAAAACGAGTTTCAGCAATATCTAAGCTTGATATATGTGTTCAAAAAAATGTTCATTGATTAAAGTACTTTCAACGGACGAAATCAAAAATCCTGTTGGGAATAATTTTAAAATATTTTATTAAAAATAAATGGTTCTAAAAAACTATATGTCCAATTCAAGACATAATTCAAAACGTGATTCACTAACGTCTTCTTCCTCTATGTTTGATGCATACATTGGTATGTCTGGAAATTGTTTTTTTCGCAGCCATTTCTGAAATGTCTTGTATTTGCATGAAATTATTTCAAAAAAAATAATTAAAAACAAGAAAAAATAAGATCTGCTGAAGGGGCAAAAAAAAATTTGTTTCATAATTAAAACTTCTAAAATCCTTCAACACTCAACAGACTGTTTTTGGTTTTTTTGTAGTGAAAACATGCATCAAATATGTTAAAACATTAAAAAGAATTTGTAGAATTAATTCTTATGATAAACTAGAAATTTAAATAAGCCAAAAAAATCAAAAATTTTGTTGTTGTTGTTGTTGTGGGTGTTGTTGAGGTTGTTGTTGAGGTTGTTGTTGTTGTTGTTGAGGTTGTTGTTGTTGTTGTGCACCGGGATTCGAACCCAGCGAAAATTCTGCACCGTCTTGCAAAAATTCCACTGCGCTACGAAACCCGATATTATAATAACAACTTTTTTGGACTATATGAAAGTGAACTTTTTGTTGAATTTTGAACTAAATTTTCCATTTTTTGGGCAATTTTGAAAGAAAATAAAATAGTGGTTTACCTAAATCATTTATTATATATTTTTTCTCATGTTTTTTAATCCATTTTCTTCCCGACTACCTATTCAATTAAGTAAGGAATATTTAAATTTAATGTTTTTCATTTAAAGAAATCTTTTTTTTAAGGTTAATGCCTTGGAAAAAATCAAATAAATCCAAATTATTTTTTCTGTTTTAAAAATCTTGTAGATTAATAATTTTGCTAAATAATCGAACTCCACTTTTTTTCTCAATCATTGAGCTCATCAACAAGATATTTGGGTTTGAAAAAAAGAATAACATTAAAAAATTGCTGATTCACGTTTTGAGTTACAGTGTTCAATAAAGCAGATGGATTTTTTTATCCAAATATTTATTATATGATTTTTAAAGATTATTCCAAACAGGGTTTTGAATCGCATACCAATTATGACCTTCAACCAACATCCATAATTTATTAATGAACCTCCTCCTCCTCTATCTCTATGTACACGACGATCACTTCGAGTTGAACGTAACAACTATAAATTGCTTCCAAATCGGCACCATAGGATTTATTTTTAAAAATATGATTAAAATCGTATGTAAAAATGCATAATTAATGTTAAAAATAAGGCACTTTTCATGTGTAATTTTTTTTTTATTCAAAACATTTTTTTTCATTTTCTTGCTTCAAAGCATTGATACATGTGTTCATTTAGAACTCAACAACGTCTGGAACTCAAAATTTTTGAATTGCGGCTATTTTTTTTATTTTCCATGTAATTTTTGTTTATTTTTTTAACCATGAAAATATAAGTCAAAAGTAACTCGATGCCTCAATTAAAGAGATACTAAACCTCGAAGTTTCATTCATGCATGCCCAATATAAATTTTCTAAGCCACATAGCTCAATCAGAGTCTTTTCTTTCACTAAAGAAATACAGATCGATTTTTGTAGATTTAGATGTGATTTATCACTTGGGATAAACAAAATTTTTTAAAAGTTTCATTACTTTTGACTTTGGAATTATTTTAACTTTATCAAAGAATTTTTTGCTTTAAGTGTAAAAACATTAATTTTTGAAGGCTTCCAAATCGTCACCATAGGATGCGTTTTAAAAAATATCATTGAAAATGGATGTAAAATAGCATAAAAAATGATATTAATAAAGCACTTTTCCTCTGGAATTTTTTTTCTTATTCAAAAAGTTTTAAACTAAATTTTATGTCTCTATGATTGCTTGATACACCAAATAAATATATAATTTCTTGTTGAAGGTCTTATTTGGTAGGCAAATCTCTAAGATTACTCAAATATTTTTTAAAAAACATAAGAAAAATATTTGGATAAAAAATCCATATGCTTTATTGAGCTCCGTAACTCAAAACGAGATTCTCTAATTTCTTGCATCAAAGCTTGATATGTGTTCAAAAAAAGATTCATCGATTGAAGTACTTCCAGTGGACGGAATAAAAAATCCTGTTGGGAATAATTTTAATTTATTTAATAATAAATATTGAAAACAAAAAAACCTTTGAAAAAAAAAATTCTAATTCAAAACTTAAAAATTTGAATATTTAATGTTGGTTTTTAATTTTCATAGCCACCTAGCTCGATTTGAGCCTTATCTTTCACTAAACAAATATGTTACCGTTTTTGTAGGTTTTTATGTGATTTATCACTTTTGATAAACAAATTTTTTTTAAAGCTTTCTTACTTATGAGCTTGGAATTATTTTTACTTTATTAAAGCATTTTTTGCTTTAAGTGTAAAAACATTAATTTTTGATGGCTTCCAAATCGTTACCATACGATCCGTTTTTAAAAATATCATTAAAAATGGATGTAAAAATGCATAAAAAATCATAAAAATAAGGCAATTTTTCTCTGCAATTTTTTTTCTTATTCAAAAAGTTTTAAAATAAATTAGGTATCTCAACGCTTGCTTGTTGCATCAAATAAATAAATAATTTTTGGTTGAAGGTCATAAATGGTATGCGATTCAAAATCCTCTTGGCATTAATCCTTAAAAATTAAAAGAAAAATTATGGGATAAAAAAATCCATATGCTTTATTGAGCTCCGTAACTCAAAACGAGTTTCAGCAATATCTAAGCTTGATATATGTGTTCAAAAAAATGTTCATTGATTAAAGTACTTTCAACGGACGAAATCAAAAATCCTGTTGGGAATAATTTTAAAATATTTTATTAAAAATAAATGGTTCTAAAAAACTATATGTCCAATTCAAGACATAATTCAAAACGTGATTCACTAACGTCTTCTTCCTCTATGTTTGATGCATACATTGGTATGTCTGGAAATTGTTTTTTTCGCAGCCATTTCTGAAATGTCTTGTATTTGCATGAAATTATTTCAAAAAAAATAATTAAAAACAAGAAAAAATAAGATCTGCTGAAGGGGCAAAAAAAAATTTGTTTCATAATTAAAACTTCTAAAATCCTTCAACACTCAACAGACTGTTTTTGGTTTTTTTGTAGTGAAAACATGCATCAAATATGTTAAAACATTAAAAAGAATTTGTAGAATTAATTCTTATGATAAACTAGAAATTTAAATAAGCCAAAAAAATCAAAAATTTTGTTGTTGTTGTTGTTGTGGGTGTTGTTGAGGTTGTTGTTGAGGTTGTTGTTGTTGTTGTTGAGGTTGTTGTTGTTGTTGTGCACCGGGATTCGAACCCAGCGAAAATTCTGCACCGTCTTGCAAAAATTCCACTGCGCTACGAAACCCGATATTATAATAACAACTTTTTTGGACTATATGAAAGTGAACTTTTTGTTGAATTTTGAACTAAATTTTCCATTTTTTGGGCAATTTTGAAAGAAAATAAAATAGTGGTTTACCTAAATCATTTATTATATATTTTTTCTCATGTTTTTTAATCCATTTTCTTCCCGACTACCTATTCAATTAAGTAAGGAATATTTAAATTTAATGTTTTTCATTTAAAGAAATCTTTTTTTTAAGGTTAATGCCTTGGAAAAAATCAAATAAATCCAAATTATTTTTTCTGTTTTAAAAATCTTGTAGATTAATAATTTTGCTAAATAATCGAACTCCACTTTTTTTCTCAATCATTGAGCTCATCAACAAGATATTTGGGTTTGAAAAAAAGAATAACATTAAAAAATTGCTGATTCACGTTTTGAGTTACAGTGTTCAATAAAGCAGATGGATTTTTTTATCCAAATATTTATTATATGATTTTTAAAGATTATTCCAAACAGGGTTTTGAATCGCATACCAATTATGACCTTCAACCAACATCCATAATTTATTAATGAACCTCCTCCTCCTCTATCTCTATGTACACGACGATCACTTCGAGTTGAACGTAACAACTATAAATTGCTTCCAAATCGGCACCATAGGATTTATTTTTAAAAATATGATTAAAATCGTATGTAAAAATGCATAATTAATGTTAAAAATAAGGCACTTTTCATGTGTAATTTTTTTTTTATTCAAAACATTTTTTTTCATTTTCTTGCTTCAAAGCATTGATACATGTGTTCATTTAGAACTCAACAACGTCTGGAACTCAAAATTTTTGAATTGCGGCTATTTTTTTTATTTTCCATGTAATTTTTGTTTATTTTTTTAACCATGAAAATATAAGTCAAAAGTAACTCGATGCCTCAATTAAAGAGATACTAAACCTCGAAGTTTCATTCATGCATGCCCAATATAAATTTTCTAAGCCACATAGCTCAATCAGAGTCTTTTCTTTCACTAAAGAAATACAGATCGATTTTTGTAGATTTAGATGTGATTTATCACTTGGGATAAACAAAATTTTTTAAAAGTTTCATTACTTTTGACTTTGGAATTATTTTAACTTTATCAAAGAATTTTTTGCTTTAAGTGTAAAAACATTAATTTTTGAAGGCTTCCAAATCGTCACCATAGGATGCGTTTTAAAAAATATCATTGAAAATGGATGTAAAATAGCATAAAAAATGATATTAATAAAGCACTTTTCCTCTGGAATTTTTTTTCTTATTCAAAAAGTTTTAAACTAAATTTTATGTCTCTATGATTGCTTGATACACCAAATAAATATATAATTTCTTGTTGAAGGTCTTATTTGGTAGGCAAATCTCTAAGATTACTCAAATATTTTTTAAAAAACATAAGAAAAATATTTGGATAAAAAATCCATATGCTTTATTGAGCTCCGTAACTCAAAACGAGATTCTCTAATTTCTTGCATCAAAGCTTGATATGTGTTCAAAAAAAGATTCATCGATTGAAGTACTTCCAGTGGACGGAATAAAAAATCCTGTTGGGAATAATTTTAATTTATTTAATAATAAATATTGAAAACAAAAAAACCTTTGAAAAAAAAAATTCTAATTCAAAACTTAAAAATTTGAATATTTAATGTTGGTTTTTAATTTTCATAGCCACCTAGCTCGATTTGAGCCTTATCTTTCACTAAACAAATATGTTACCGTTTTTGTAGGTTTTTATGTGATTTATCACTTTTGATAAACAAATTTTTTTTAAAGCTTTCTTACTTATGAGCTTGGAATTATTTTTACTTTATTAAAGCATTTTTTGCTTTAAGTGTAAAAACATTAATTTTTGATGGCTTCCAAATCGTTACCATACGATCCGTTTTTAAAAATATCATTAAAAATGGATGTAAAAATGCATAAAAAATCATAAAAATAAGGCAATTTTTCTCTGCAATTTTTTTTCTTATTCAAAAAGTTTTAAAATAAATTAGGTATCTCAACGCTTGCTTGTTGCATCAAATAAATAAATAATTTTTGGTTGAAGGTCATAAATGGTATGCGATTCAAAATCCTCTTGGCATTAATCCTTAAAAATTAAAAGAAAAATTATGGGATAAAAAAATCCATATGCTTTATTGAGCTCCGTAACTCAAAACGAGTTTCAGCAATATCTAAGCTTGATATATGTGTTCAAAAAAATGTTCATTGATTAAAGTACTTTCAACGGACGAAATCAAAAATCCTGTTGGGAATAATTTTAAAATATTTTATTAAAAATAAATGGTTCTAAAAAACTATATGTCCAATTCAAGACATAATTCAAAACGTGATTCACTAACGTCTTCTTCCTCTATGTTTGATGCATACATTGGTATGTCTGGAAATTGTTTTTTTCGCAGCCATTTCTGAAATGTCTTGTATTTGCATGAAATTATTTCAAAAAAAATAATTAAAAACAAGAAAAAATAAGATCTGCTGAAGGGGCAAAAAAAAATTTGTTTCATAATTAAAACTTCTAAAATCCTTCAACACTCAACAGACTGTTTTTGGTTTTTTTGTAGTGAAAACATGCATCAAATATGTTAAAACATTAAAAAGAATTTGTAGAATTAATTCTTATGATAAACTAGAAATTTAAATAAGCCAAAAAAATCAAAAATTTTGTTGTTGTTGTTGTTGTGGGTGTTGTTGAGGTTGTTGTTGAGGTTGTTGTTGTTGTTGTTGAGGTTGTTGTTGTTGTTGTGCACCGGGATTCGAACCCAGCGAAAATTCTGCACCGTCTTGCAAAAATTCCACTGCGCTACGAAACCCGATATTATAATAACAACTTTTTTGGACTATATGAAAGTGAACTTTTTGTTGAATTTTGAACTAAATTTTCCATTTTTTGGGCAATTTTGAAAGAAAATAAAATAGTGGTTTACCTAAATCATTTATTATATATTTTTTCTCATGTTTTTTAATCCATTTTCTTCCCGACTACCTATTCAATTAAGTAAGGAATATTTAAATTTAATGTTTTTCATTTAAAGAAATCTTTTTTTTAAGGTTAATGCCTTGGAAAAAATCAAATAAATCCAAATTATTTTTTCTGTTTTAAAAATCTTGTAGATTAATAATTTTGCTAAATAATCGAACTCCACTTTTTTTCTCAATCATTGAGCTCATCAACAAGATATTTGGGTTTGAAAAAAAGAATAACATTAAAAAATTGCTGATTCACGTTTTGAGTTACAGTGTTCAATAAAGCAGATGGATTTTTTTATCCAAATATTTATTATATGATTTTTAAAGATTATTCCAAACAGGGTTTTGAATCGCATACCAATTATGACCTTCAACCAACATCCATAATTTATTAATGAACCTCCTCCTCCTCTATCTCTATGTACACGACGATCACTTCGAGTTGAACGTAACAACTATAAATTGCTTCCAAATCGGCACCATAGGATTTATTTTTAAAAATATGATTAAAATCGTATGTAAAAATGCATAATTAATGTTAAAAATAAGGCACTTTTCATGTGTAATTTTTTTTTTATTCAAAACATTTTTTTTCATTTTCTTGCTTCAAAGCATTGATACATGTGTTCATTTAGAACTCAACAACGTCTGGAACTCAAAATTTTTGAATTGCGGCTATTTTTTTTATTTTCCATGTAATTTTTGTTTATTTTTTTAACCATGAAAATATAAGTCAAAAGTAACTCGATGCCTCAATTAAAGAGATACTAAACCTCGAAGTTTCATTCATGCATGCCCAATATAAATTTTCTAAGCCACATAGCTCAATCAGAGTCTTTTCTTTCACTAAAGAAATACAGATCGATTTTTGTAGATTTAGATGTGATTTATCACTTGGGATAAACAAAATTTTTTAAAAGTTTCATTACTTTTGACTTTGGAATTATTTTAACTTTATCAAAGAATTTTTTGCTTTAAGTGTAAAAACATTAATTTTTGAAGGCTTCCAAATCGTCACCATAGGATGCGTTTTAAAAAATATCATTGAAAATGGATGTAAAATAGCATAAAAAATGATATTAATAAAGCACTTTTCCTCTGGAATTTTTTTTCTTATTCAAAAAGTTTTAAACTAAATTTTATGTCTCTATGATTGCTTGATACACCAAATAAATATATAATTTCTTGTTGAAGGTCTTATTTGGTAGGCAAATCTCTAAGATTACTCAAATATTTTTTAAAAAACATAAGAAAAATATTTGGATAAAAAATCCATATGCTTTATTGAGCTCCGTAACTCAAAACGAGATTCTCTAATTTCTTGCATCAAAGCTTGATATGTGTTCAAAAAAAGATTCATCGATTGAAGTACTTCCAGTGGACGGAATAAAAAATCCTGTTGGGAATAATTTTAATTTATTTAATAATAAATATTGAAAACAAAAAAACCTTTGAAAAAAAAAATTCTAATTCAAAACTTAAAAATTTGAATATTTAATGTTGGTTTTTAATTTTCATAGCCACCTAGCTCGATTTGAGCCTTATCTTTCACTAAACAAATATGTTACCGTTTTTGTAGGTTTTTATGTGATTTATCACTTTTGATAAACAAATTTTTTTTAAAGCTTTCTTACTTATGAGCTTGGAATTATTTTTACTTTATTAAAGCATTTTTTGCTTTAAGTGTAAAAACATTAATTTTTGATGGCTTCCAAATCGTTACCATACGATCCGTTTTTAAAAATATCATTAAAAATGGATGTAAAAATGCATAAAAAATCATAAAAATAAGGCAATTTTTCTCTGCAATTTTTTTTCTTATTCAAAAAGTTTTAAAATAAATTAGGTATCTCAACGCTTGCTTGTTGCATCAAATAAATAAATAATTTTTGGTTGAAGGTCATAAATGGTATGCGATTCAAAATCCTCTTGGCATTAATCCTTAAAAATTAAAAGAAAAATTATGGGATAAAAAAATCCATATGCTTTATTGAGCTCCGTAACTCAAAACGAGTTTCAGCAATATCTAAGCTTGATATATGTGTTCAAAAAAATGTTCATTGATTAAAGTACTTTCAACGGACGAAATCAAAAATCCTGTTGGGAATAATTTTAAAATATTTTATTAAAAATAAATGGTTCTAAAAAACTATATGTCCAATTCAAGACATAATTCAAAACGTGATTCACTAACGTCTTCTTCCTCTATGTTTGATGCATACATTGGTATGTCTGGAAATTGTTTTTTTCGCAGCCATTTCTGAAATGTCTTGTATTTGCATGAAATTATTTCAAAAAAAATAATTAAAAACAAGAAAAAATAAGATCTGCTGAAGGGGCAAAAAAAAATTTGTTTCATAATTAAAACTTCTAAAATCCTTCAACACTCAACAGACTGTTTTTGGTTTTTTTGTAGTGAAAACATGCATCAAATATGTTAAAACATTAAAAAGAATTTGTAGAATTAATTCTTATGATAAACTAGAAATTTAAATAAGCCAAAAAAATCAAAAAATTTGTTGTTGTTGTTGTTGTGGGTGTTGTTGAGGTTGTTGTTGAGGTTGTTGTTGTTGTTGTTGAGGTTGTTGTTGTTGTTGTGCACCGGGATTCGAACCCAGCGAAAATTCTGCACCGTCTTGCAAAAATTCCACTGCGCTACGAAACCCGATATTATAATAACAACTTTTTTGGACTATATGAAAGTGAACTTTTTGTTGAATTTTGAACTAAATTTTCCATTTTTTGGGCAATTTTGAAAGAAAATAAAATAGTGGTTTACCTAAATCATTTATTATATATTTTTTCTCATGTTTTTTAATCCATTTTCTTCCCGACTACCTATTCAATTAAGTAAGGAATATTTAAATTTAATGTTTTTCATTTAAAGAAATCTTTTTTTTAAGGTTAATGCCTTGGAAAAAATCAAATAAATCCAAATTATTTTTTCTGTTTTAAAAATCTTGTAGATTAATAATTTTGCTAAATAATCGAACTCCACTTTTTTTCTCAATCATTGAGCTCATCAACAAGATATTTGGGTTTGAAAAAAAGAATAACATTAAAAAATTGCTGATTCACGTTTTGAGTTACAGTGTTCAATAAAGCAGATGGATTTTTTTATCCAAATATTTATTATATGATTTTTAAAGATTATTCCAAACAGGGTTTTGAATCGCATACCAATTATGACCTTCAACCAACATCCATAATTTATTAATGAACCTCCTCCTCCTCTATCTCTATGTACACGACGATCACTTCGAGTTGAACGTAACAACTATAAATTGCTTCCAAATCGGCACCATAGGATTTATTTTTAAAAATATGATTAAAATCGTATGTAAAAATGCATAATTAATGTTAAAAATAAGGCACTTTTCATGTGTAATTTTTTTTTTATTCAAAACATTTTTTTTCATTTTCTTGCTTCAAAGCATTGATACATGTGTTCATTTAGAACTCAACAACGTCTGGAACTCAAAATTTTTGAATTGCGGCTATTTTTTTTATTTTCCATGTAATTTTTGTTTATTTTTTTAACCATGAAAATATAAGTCAAAAGTAACTCGATGCCTCAATTAAAGAGATACTAAACCTCGAAGTTTCATTCATGCATGCCCAATATAAATTTTCTAAGCCACATAGCTCAATCAGAGTCTTTTCTTTCACTAAAGAAATACAGATCGATTTTTGTAGATTTAGATGTGATTTATCACTTGGGATAAACAAAATTTTTTAAAAGTTTCATTACTTTTGACTTTGGAATTATTTTAACTTTATCAAAGAATTTTTTGCTTTAAGTGTAAAAACATTAATTTTTGAAGGCTTCCAAATCGTCACCATAGGATGCGTTTTAAAAAATATCATTGAAAATGGATGTAAAATAGCATAAAAAATGATATTAATAAAGCACTTTTCCTCTGGAATTTTTTTTCTTATTCAAAAAGTTTTAAACTAAATTTTATGTCTCTATGATTGCTTGATACACCAAATAAATATATAATTTCTTGTTGAAGGTCTTATTTGGTAGGCAAATCTCTAAGATTACTCAAATATTTTTTAAAAAACATAAGAAAAATATTTGGATAAAAAATCCATATGCTTTATTGAGCTCCGTAACTCAAAACGAGATTCTCTAATTTCTTGCATCAAAGCTTGATATGTGTTCAAAAAAAGATTCATCGATTGAAGTACTTCCAGTGGACGGAATAAAAAATCCTGTTGGGAATAATTTTAATTTATTTAATAATAAATATTGAAAACAAAAAAACCTTTGAAAAAAAAAATTCTAATTCAAAACTTAAAAATTTGAATATTTAATGTTGGTTTTTAATTTTCATAGCCACCTAGCTCGATTTGAGCCTTATCTTTCACTAAACAAATATGTTACCGTTTTTGTAGGTTTTTATGTGATTTATCACTTTTGATAAACAAATTTTTTTTAAAGCTTTCTTACTTATGAGCTTGGAATTATTTTTACTTTATTAAAGCATTTTTTGCTTTAAGTGTAAAAACATTAATTTTTGATGGCTTCCAAATCGTTACCATACGATCCGTTTTTAAAAATATCATTAAAAATGGATGTAAAAATGCATAAAAAATCATAAAAATAAGGCAATTTTTCTCTGCAATTTTTTTTCTTATTCAAAAAGTTTTAAAATAAATTAGGTATCTCAACGCTTGCTTGTTGCATCAAATAAATAAATAATTTTTGGTTGAAGGTCATAAATGGTATGCGATTCAAAATCCTCTTGGCATTAATCCTTAAAAATTAAAAGAAAAATTATGGGATAAAAAAATCCATATGCTTTATTGAGCTCCGTAACTCAAAACGAGTTTCAGCAATATCTAAGCTTGATATATGTGTTCAAAAAAATGTTCATTGATTAAAGTACTTTCAACGGACGAAATCAAAAATCCTGTTGGGAATAATTTTAAAATATTTTATTAAAAATAAATGGTTCTAAAAAACTATATGTCCAATTCAAGACATAATTCAAAACGTGATTCACTAACGTCTTCTTCCTCTATGTTTGATGCATACATTGGTATGTCTGGAAATTGTTTTTTTCGCAGCCATTTCTGAAATGTCTTGTATTTGCATGAAATTATTTCAAAAAAAATAATTAAAAACAAGAAAAAATAAGATCTGCTGAAGGGGCAAAAAAAAATTTGTTTCATAATTAAAACTTCTAAAATCCTTCAACACTCAACAGACTGTTTTTGGTTTTTTTGTAGTGAAAACATGCATCAAATATGTTAAAACATTAAAAAGAATTTGTAGAATTAATTCTTATGATAAACTAGAAATTTAAATAAGCCAAAAAAATCAAAAAATTTGTTGTTGTTGTTGTTGTGGGTGTTGTTGAGGTTGTTGTTGAGGTTGTTGTTGTTGTTGTTGAGGTTGTTGTTGTTGTTGTGCACCGGGATTCGAACCCAGCGAAAATTCTGCACCGTCTTGCAAAAATTCCACTGCGCTACGAAACCCGATATTATAA
>JAJQJQ010000366.1:0-27170 GCA_028622995.1 Panagrolaimus kolymaensis | reverse complement strand
AAAAAACATTTTGATACTTTAAATTTATGGCCGAATCGAAACCTTTTATTTAATTTTAATTTGAGATATTTTCGCGATTGGCGTTGGTTATTAGTTAATATAAAAATCAAACCATTTTGTTAAGAAATGGATGCTGAATCCTGAAAAGTTAAAAAACATTTTGATACCTTAATTTGTGGCAGAATCGAAACCTTTTATTTAATTTTAATTTGAGCTATTTTCGTGTGTGAAGAAGGTGATTTGTTCTTTAAAAAATCAAACCATTTTGTTAAGAAATGGATGCTGAATCCTGAAAAGTTAAAAAACATTTTGATACCTTAATTTGTGGCAGAATCGAAACCTTTTATTTAATTTTAATTTGAGCTATTTTCGTGTGTGAAGAAGGTGATTTGTTCTTTAAAAAATCAAACCATTTTGTTAAGAAATGGATGCTGAATCCTGAAAAGTTTAAAAACATTTTGATACCTTAATTTGTGGCAGAATCGAAACCTTTTATTTAATTTTAATTTGAGCTATTTTCGTGTGTGAAGAAGGTGATTTGTTCTTTAAAAAATCAAACCATTTTGTTAAGAAATGGATGCTGAATCCTGAAAAGTTTAAAAACATTTTGATACCTTAATTTGTGGCAGAATCGAAACCTTTTATTTAATTTTAATTTGAGCTATTTTCGTGTGTGAAGAAGGTGATTTGTTCTTTAAAAAATCAAACCATTTTGTTAAGAAATGGATGCTGAATCCATAAAAGTTAAAAAACATTTTGATACTTTAAATTTATGGCCGAATCGAAACCTTTTATTTAATTTTAATTTGAGATATTTTCGCGATTGGCGTTGGTTATTAGTTAATATAAAAATCAAACCATTTTGTTAAGAAATGGATGCTGAATCCTGAAAAGTTAAAAAACATTTTGATACCTTAATTTGTGGCAGAATCGAAACCTTTTATTTAATTTTAATTTGAGCTATTTTCGTGTGTGAAGAAGGTGATTTGTTCTTTAAAAAATCAAACCATTTTGTTAAGAAATGGATGCTGAATCCTGAAAAGTTTAAAAACATTTTGATACCTTAATTTGTGGCAGAATCGAAACCTTTTATTTAATTTTAATTTGAGCTATTTTCGTGTGTGAAGAAGGTGATTTGTTCTTTAAAAAATCAAACCATTTTGTTAAGAAATGGATGCTGAATCCATAAAAGTTAAAAAACATTTTGATACTTTAAATTTATGGCCGAATCGAAACCTTTTATTTAATTTTAATTTGAGATATTTTCGCGATTGGCGTTGGTTATTAGTTAATATAAAAATCAAACCATTTTGTTAAGAAATGGATGCTGAATCCTGAAAAGTTAAAAAACATTTTGATACCTTAATTTGTGGCAGAATCGAAACCTTTTATTTAATTTTAATTTGAGCTATTTTCGTGTGTGAAGAAGGTGATTTGTTCTTTAAAAAATCAAACCATTTTGTTAAGAAATGGATGCTGAATCCTGAAAAGTTTAAAAACATTTTGATACCTTAATTTGTGGCAGAATCGAAACCTTTTATTTAATTTTAATTTGAGCTATTTTCGTGTGTGAAGAAGGTGATTTGTTCTTTAAAAAATCAAACCATTTTGTTAAGAAATGGATGCTGAATCCTGAAAAGTTAAAAAACATTTTGATACCTTAATTTGTGGCAGAATCGAAACCTTTTATTTAATTTTAATTTGAGCTATTTTCGTGTGTGAAGAAGGTGATTTGTTCTTTAAAAAATCAAACCATTTTGTTAAGAAATGGATGCTGAATCCTGAAAGTTTAAAAACATTTTGATACCTTAATTTGTGGCAGAATCGAAACCTTTTATTTAATTTTAATTTGAGCTATTTTCGTGTGTGAAGAAGGTGATTTGTTCTTTAAAAAATCAAACCATTTTGTTAAGAAATGGATGCTGAATCCTGAAAAGTTTAAAAACATTTTGATACCTTAATTTGTGGCAGAATCGAAACCTTTTATTTAATTTTAATTTGAGCTATTTTCGTGTGTGAAGAAGGTGATTTGTTCTTTAAAAAATCAAACCATTTTGTTAAGAAATGGATGCTGAATCCATAAAAGTTAAAAAACATTTTGATACTTTAAATTTATGGCCGAATCGAAACCTTTTATTTAATTTTAATTTGAGATATTTTCGCGATTGGCGTTGGTTATTAGTTAATATAAAAATCAAACCATTTTGTTAAGAAATGGATGCTGAATCCTGAAAAGTTAAAAAACATTTTGATACCTTAATTTGTGGCAGAATCGAAACCTTTTATTTAATTTTAATTTGAGCTATTTTCGTGTG
Organism: Panagrolaimus kolymaensis; assembly: GCA_028622995.1. NCBI lineage: Eukaryota > Metazoa > Nematoda > Chromadorea > Rhabditida > Panagrolaimidae > Panagrolaimus > Panagrolaimus kolymaensis. The sequence continues at coordinate 24,855 of JAJQJQ010000366.1, read as the reverse complement.
TGAAGAAGGTGATTTGTTCTTTAAAAAATCAAACCATTTTGTTAAGAAATGGATGCTGAATCCTGAAAAGTTTAAAAACATTTTGATACCTTAATTTGTGGCAGAATCGAAACCTTTTATTTAATTTTAATTTGAGCTATTTTCGTGTGTGAAGAAGGTGATTTGTTCTTTAAAAAATCAAACCATTTTGTTAAGAAATGGATGCTGAATCCATAAAAGTTAAAAAACATTTTGATACTTTAAATTTATGGCCGAATCGAAACCTTTTATTTAATTTTAATTTGAGATATTTTCGCGATTGGCGTTGGTTATTAGTTAATATAAAAATCAAACCATTTTGTTAAGAAATGGATGCTGAATCCTGAAAAGTTAAAAAACATTTTGATACCTTAATTTGTGGCAGAATCGAAACCTTTTATTTAATTTTAATTTGAGCTATTTTCGTGTGTGAAGAAGGTGATTTGTTCTTTAAAAAATCAAACCATTTTGTTAAGAAATGGATGCTGAATCCTGAAAAGTTTAAAAACATTTTGATACCTTAATTTGTGGCAGAATCGAAACCTTTTATTTAATTTTAATTTGAGCTATTTTCGTGTGTGAAGAAGGTGATTTGTTCTTTAAAAAATCAAACCATTTTGTTAAGAAATGGATGCTGAATCCTGAAAAGTTTAAAAACATTTTGATACCTTAATTTGTGGCAGAATCGAAACCTTTTATTTAATTTTAATTTGAGCTATTTTCGTGTGTGAAGAAGGTGATTTGTTCTTTAAAAAATCAAACCATTTTGTTAAGAAATGGATGCTGAATCCTGAAAAGTTTAAAAACATTTTGATACCTTAATTTGTGGCAGAATCGAAACCTTTTATTTAATTTTAATTTGAGCTATTTTCGTGTGTGAAGAAGGTGATTTGTTCTTTAAAAAATCAAACCATTTTGTTAAGAAATGGATGCTGAATCCTGAAAAGTTTAAAAACATTTTGATACCTTAATTTGTGGCAGAATCGAAACCTTTTATTTAATTTTAATTTGAGCTATTTTCGTGTGTGAAGAAGGTGATTTGTTCTTTAAAAAATCAAACCATTTTGTTAAGAAATGGATGCTGAATCCATAAAAGTTAAAAAACATTTTGATACTTTAAATTTATGGCCGAATCGAAACCTTTTATTTAATTTTAATTTGAGATATTTTCGCGATTGGCGTTGGTTATTAGTTAATATAAAAATCAAACCATTTTGTTAAGAAATGGATGCTGAATCCTGAAAAGTTAAAAAACATTTTGATACCTTAATTTGTGGCAGAATCGAAACCTTTTATTTAATTTTAATTTGAGCTATTTTCGTGTGTGAAGAAGGTGATTTGTTCTTTAAAAAATCAAACCATTTTGTTAAGAAATGGATGCTGAATCCTGAAAAGTTTAAAAACATTTTGATACCTTAATTTGTGGCAGAATCGAAACCTTTTATTTAATTTTAATTTGAGCTATTTTCGTGTGTGAAGAAGGTGATTTGTTCTTTAAAAAATCAAACCATTTTGTTAAGAAATGGATGCTGAATCCTGAAAAGTTTAAAAACATTTTGATACCTTAATTTGTGGCAGAATCGAAACCTTTTATTTAATTTTAATTTGAGCTATTTTCGTGTGTGAAGAAGGTGATTTGTTCTTTAAAAAATCAAACCATTTTGTTAAGAAATGGATGCTGAATCCATAAAAGTTAAAAAACATTTTGATACTTTAAATTTATGGCCGAATCGAAACCTTTTATTTAATTTTAATTTGAGATATTTTCGCGATTGGCGTTGGTTATTAGTTAATATAAAAATCAAACCATTTTGTTAAGAAATGGATGCTGAATCCTGAAAAGTTTAAAAACATTTTGATACCTTAATTTGTGGCAGAATCGAAACCTTTTATTTAATTTTAATTTGAGCTATTTTCGTGTGTGAAGAAGGTGATTTGTTCTTTAAAAAATCAAACCATTTTGTTAAGAAATGGATGCTGAATCCTGAAAAGTTTAAAAACATTTTGATACCTTAATTTGTGGCAGAATCGAAACCTTTTATTTAATTTTAATTTGAGCTATTTTCGTGTGTGAAGAAGGTGATTTGTTCTTTAAAAAATCAAACCATTTTGTTAAGAAATGGATGCTGAATCCTGAAAAGTTTAAAAACATTTTGATACCTTAATTTGTGGCAGAATCGAAACCTTTTATTTAATTTTAATTTGAGCTATTTTCGTGTGTGAAGAAGGTGATTTGTTCTTTAAAAAATCAAACCATTTTGTTAAGAAATGGATGCTGAATCCTGAAAAGTTTAAAAACATTTTGATACCTTAATTTGTGGCAGAATCGAAACCTTTTATTTAATTTTAATTTGAGCTATTTTCGTGTGTGAAGAAGGTGATTTGTTCTTTAAAAAATCAAACCATTTTGTTAAGAAATGGATGCTGAATCCATAAAAGTTAAAAAACATTTTGATACTTTAAATTTATGGCCGAATCGAAACCTTTTATTTAATTTTAATTTGAGATATTTTCGCGATTGGCGTTGGTTATTAGTTAATATAAAAATCAAACCATTTTGTTAAGAAATGGATGCTGAATCCTGAAAAGTTAAAAAACATTTTGATACCTTAATTTGTGGCAGAATCGAAACCTTTTATTTAATTTTAATTTGAGCTATTTTCGTGTGTGAAGAAGGTGATTTGTTCTTTAAAAAATCAAACCATTTTGTTAAGAAATGGATGCTGAATCCTGAAAAGTTTAAAAACATTTTGATACCTTAATTTGTGGCAGAATCGAAACCTTTTATTTAATTTTAATTTGAGCTATTTTCGTGTGTGAAGAAGGTGATTTGTTCTTTAAAAAATCAAACCATTTTGTTAAGAAATGGATGCTGAATCCTGAAAAGTTTAAAAACATTTTGATACCTTAATTTGTGGCAGAATCGAAACCTTTTATTTAATTTTAATTTGAGCTATTTTCGTGTGTGAAGAAGGTGATTTGTTCTTTAAAAAATCAAACCATTTTGTTAAGAAATGGATGCTGAATCCTGAAAAGTTTAAAAACATTTTGATACCTTAATTTGTGGCAGAATCGAAACCTTTTATTTAATTTTAATTTGAGCTATTTTCGTGTGTGAAGAAGGTGATTTGTTCTTTAAAAAATCAAACCATTTTGTTAAGAAATGGATGCTGAATCCTGAAAAGTTTAAAAACATTTTGATACCTTAATTTGTGGCAGAATCGAAACCTTTTATTTAATTTTAATTTGAGCTATTTTCGTGTGTGAAGAAGGTGATTTGTTCTTTAAAAAATCAAACCATTTTGTTAAGAAATGGATGCTGAATCCATAAAAGTTAAAAAACATTTTGATACTTTAAATTTATGGCCGAATCGAAACCTTTTATTTAATTTTAATTTGAGATATTTTCGCGATTGGCGTTGGTTATTAGTTAATATAAAAATCAAACCATTTTGTTAAGAAATGGATGCTGAATCCTGAAAAGTTAAAAAACATTTTGATACCTTAATTTGTGGCAGAATCGAAACCTTTTATTTAATTTTAATTTGAGCTAATTTCGTGTGTGAAGAAGGTGATTTGTTCTTTAAAAAATCAAACCATTTTGTTAAGAAATGGATGCTGAATCCTGAAAAGTTTAAAAACATTTTGATACCTTAATTTGTGGCAGAATCGAAACCTTTTATTTAATTTTAATTTGAGCTATTTTCGTGTGTGAAGAAGGTGATTTGTTCTTTAAAAAATCAAACCATTTTGTTAAGAAATGGATGCTGAATCCTGAAAAGTTTAAAAACATTTTGATACCTTAAATTTATGGCCGAATCGAAACCTTTTATTTAATTTTAATTTGAGATATTTTCGCGATTGGCGTTGGTTATTAGTTAATATAAAAATCAAACCATTTTGTTAAGAAATGGATGCTGAATCCTGAAAAGTTAAAAAACATTTTGATACCTTAATTTGTGGCAGAATCGAAACCTTTTATTTAATTTTAATTTGAGCTATTTTCGTGTGTGAAGAAGGTGATTTGTTCTTTAAAAAATCAAACCATTTTGTTAAGAAATGGATGCTGAATCCTGAAAAGTTTAAAAACATTTTGATACCTTAATTTGTGGCAGAATCGAAACCCTTTATTTAATTTTAATTTGAGCTATTTTCGTGTGTGAAGAAGGTGATTTGTTCTTTAAAAAATCAAACCATTTTGTTAAGAAATGGATGCTGAATCCTGAAAAGTTTAAAAACATTTTGATACCTTAAATTTATGGCCGAATCGAAACCTTTTATTTAATTTTAATTTGAGATATTTTCGCGATTGGCGTTGGTTATTAGTTAATATAAAAATCAAACCATTTTGTTAAGAAATGGATGCTGAATCCTGAAAAGTTAAAAAACATTTTGATACCTTAATTTGTGGCAGAATCGAAACCCTTTATTTAATTTTAATTTGAGCTATTTTCGTGTGTGAAGAAGGTGATTTGTTCTTTAAAAAATCAAACCATTTTGTTAAGAAATGGATGCTGAATCCTGAAAAGTTTAAAAACATTTTGATACCTTAAATTTATGGCCGAATCGAAACCTTTTATTTAATTTTAATTTGAGATATTTTCGCGATTGGCGTTGGTTATTAGTTAATATAAAAATCAAACCATTTTGTTAAGAAATGGATGCTGAATCCTGAAAAGTTAAAAAACATTTTGATACCTTAATTTGTGGCAGAATCGAAACCTTTTATTTAATTTTAATTTGAGCTATTTTCGTGTGTGAAGAAGGTGATTTGTTCTTTAAAAAATCAAACCATTTTGTTAAGAAATGGATGCTGAATCCATAAAAGTTAAAAAACATTTTGATACCTTAAATTTATGGCCGAATCGAAACCTTTTATTTAATTTTAATTTGAGCTATTTTCGTGTGTGAAGAAGGTGATTTGTTCTTTAAAAAATCAAACCATTTTGTTAAGAAATGGATGCTGAATCCTGAAAAGTTTAAAAACATTTTGATACCATAGTCCCGACAGAATGATTTGATTCAAGAATAAACAAATTCGTTAAACTTAATTCTTTGGTTTTTGGATTAGAAACTAATAAATCAAATTCACTCCAAGATAAAAAAATATTAGTAATATTTAAATTTTTAAAACTATAAAAGCAAAAAATATCTAAGATTTTCGAGAAATATGGATTTCGAGTAATATAAAGTGATTCAGTAATATTTGTAAAATGTTTATCCACAACGGAAGTCAAACTTTTTTCATATCCATTCCAAATTTTGCATGCTTCATCGATGAAAGGTTTTTTAACTTTCAAAGCAAAATACGCACAAGTTTTAGAGAATTTGTAACATTCTTCAGGTTTAACAATTTTCTTGATACAATAATGAACAATGGTTTTTGATAATGAAAATTCTTGGCAGCGAAGTGGTTGTTCAAAAATAAAAAAGTTCGGAGTAGGAGGTTGATTTGACATAACGCGAGTTGAGAAAGCTGCCATCATTAAATTAGCAATTTTTTCTTTGGAGGATCAATAATAAATTTATGAAGCTTTGATAAAATTAGTAAAGAAAAGCAAAAAATTTAGATTTTGTGAAAACATTTTTTATTTTGTTTCATTTTGCCAATATTAAAAAAAAATCTTTAGGATATTTACTAAATTAAAAAAGTATCATATGTACGTCTAAACAAAAACAAAACAAAAGTTTCTATGTCATTTTTTGTGCCTTTTTTGATTTTTGTTAAAAACGAATGTGTCCAAGTATGACTTAGATGCATTTATTTCAGTCTGAGGTCTGAAAAAGAGTTAGCTTCAATAAGTGTTTTTTAGTCATTATTGGAAAATATGACAAAGAACGTATCATTCATTTTTCGTAATGGTATTGAAATCGAATTTTAATTTTAACCTCTTGTTTAGAATAAAACCCAACTTCCCAAAATACGAATCATCGTCCAAGATCCTATTATCCATCCAGCTTTTTATATTTATAATAATATATCATAAAATAAATTATTAATTTTCACGAGAAAAAAAACGGGGGCTTTCAACAAAAAAAATTTGACTTCAAATTTCGCAAAAACAATGAAAAATGCAACATTTTTATTTTTAATTAACAAAAACAAAAGGTTAAGATACTGTAAAATTTGCGTGAGATTCCTCTGTTTTCTCACTTTATATACGCAACAATCTTTGCACGGATGTTTTTGTCCATTTTTTTTTTTGTATTTATAAATAAAATTTTATTCTCAAAAATAAAGGATTTAAGTAATTTTTTTTATTATTTTTCTCCAAAAATGCAATTTTTTTAGAATATAATAAGAGAGACAATAATAAATACAAAACAAAGTTGAAAAAAAGAGTTTCTTATCCCTGGAACTTTTAATGCTTTTTTAAAAAATTAAAATAAATTAAAGTTTATTTTATTCTTTATCCCTGAATTTTTTACTATGAGTTCTAATTCTTCAACATCTTCTTTTTCTTCATCTTTTGGAAGCTTAGATTGGAATATAAGCAGAGAATTTTCAAATAATTTAAAAGCAGTTACAAATTGGATAAATAATGTTGGAGTATTTTTTGAGATAACCTTTATTATTTTTTTCTTGTCACAACTATTAAGTCAAAAATCGCAATACCGTACACCATATTTTGTTATTTTTACATTTGGATGTAGTTTTCATGCATTACCAAAATTCTTTCTTATTGGATATAATTATATTAGCTTTCCAATATTCCAATATTTTACGACTCCATTTCAATGGTATCAAGGAAATTTCAATGCCATTGGTAATACTATACTTGCGTTAAATCGATTTACAGCTATAGTATTTTATTATAAATTTAAGCAACTTTGGACCAAACGAAAAACCGCATTTATTTGTGTTATTTTACTTTTATATCCATTTTTAATTGAACTTTATAAACCTCAACGACTTTTGTGTAATATTATAGGCAGCAATTTTTGTCCCGATACAGTTCGCCAATCATATAGCCTTACCACATTTGATTTAATGCTTTTACCTACCCTTGATTTGGCTAATGCTATATCTTCAACTATCCTTTGTTTCATTGCGGCATTTTGTCAATTATTTCGAAGTAAACAATTTCAAGTAAAAATTCAACGATTTGAATTAATTTTATTGGCCCAATCCTTTTTTTCTTCCATTTGTCTAGTATTATCTTCAACTTTCACATGGCTATCGTTTATGAATACATTAAAAGAAAATTCAAGTAAAGGTTCAGAAACTACCCGAATCTTAAATTTGCAAATGGCTTTAGCTTGCATAAGCAATATTCTTTATACATTTTATCATTATTCAAGTTTGATTTTATTATTTTTACTTTCGTAAGTTTTTAAATTTACAAAAGAAAAATTACATAATAATTAGATAAATAACTTTGATGAAAATCAAATATTCGCAAAAGGCAATTTTAGTTTTCTGTAAAAAAGTTTAAATAAAAAAATTGACTTTATTTAAATAAAATATTTTTAGAAATGTATTCCGCCAAAAATATTTAACTTTTTATAAATTAAATTTCATTTTAAAGTTTTTTCCTTGGTACAAATCTCAATCATCCTCCATTTCCAGCATTTCAAACACTAATAATGGAGTACGTTCAGCTATCATAATTGTTAAGTAATCGAAATAAATTTTAAAAAACACGAAATATGTATTTATGCTTTAATCAAGAGGAATAATAGCTTAATTTATTTTCTTTTTTTTATAAATAATTTGATTTTTGTATAAACTATTTCCCGTTTCCATGTTTTGCAATTTCTTAACTTTATAAAAATTAAAAACCACCTTCAAAAAGTGGAAAAAAAATTAATAACTTTTTTTATTTTCGATGAGTTCCAAAAATTTATTTTATGCGCTTTCTCCGATTATGGCAAGCACTCCCAACAATACATTATTTGATTTTGTAGCAGTACAAATGCTTAATAATAATTTCCTCGTTTTTTTGTGTAAGATTTTATTTATTAATAAATTTGTTAATTTTTTTTTGATTTATTTAAAATTCTTCATTATATATTTTGATTTATTTATTACAAGCTAGTTTTGTTGCCATTTTTTATTTCCTTTCCGTTGGGGCCTATTTTTCGAATTTCTGAACTCTTAAATGGAATAAAAAATATTTATTGTAAAAAAAACTCAAACATTTTAATTTTTCAATTAAAAAAGGAATAGTCTTTAATTTTTTTATATATTTTTCTAGAAAAAAATGAATGTTTTTTATTTTATCATTTTTTTGAATAATTTTTTTTATGATGATGTACTATTAAAGGCAAAAAAGTCTGCACATTAAAAAGCATTGTACTTTAGGATTACTGATAAGTTTTATGATAGGAAGGAACACACACAAGTTTTTCTTATCTTTTGTTCGATTTTTTTTTTTGACATCAATAAAACACATTAAAGAGGGACCACACATAAAGTTTTTTTTTGATGTTTAGCCTAAACAAAAAATATTTTATTTTATCAAGGGCTCATTAAAGAAGAACAAAAAACAATTGGACCATCTCATATAAACTTTGGTGAACTAAATTTGAAACCACATAAAGGATTTCTTGGGGTTAAATTGTCAACAAATTAATTTCAGTAAAGCATAAACATGTTGGAAAAAAATGCTGAATTTTAATCATGGGTTAACAAGAACGAACTAATTATTATAAGTTAGTGATAATATAAAATTGGCGAACTCAAAGGGCCAAAATTATCCATGAAATGATACAAAAGTCTTGTTGGTTTATATAATGCTATCATTAATGGATAAATAAATAAATATGAAAAAACAGTTAGCTGTCACGTTTCATTTTTTTATTGCTAAAGCCAAATCATAAAATGAAGGAGAGAAAAAAATACATACACTAGCAGTAAAACAAATAATTTAACGCAAGTATAATAAGTGCTTTACAAAAAAAAAATTCAAAGTTCTCTTGATACCATCGAAATGGACCCTGAGATGTTGCCATGAATATTTATATGTTGATTAGTGAGTCGAAACTGCACTTACATATATGAAATTTGGAATGGCATTGCTGCTGATTACAATGATGTAAATATTGTACTTTTGATATTATTTTTATAATTTGCAAAAAACTTTTAAATACATTTGTTTTTGTTTTAAATCTTATTCTCTAATGTAAAAATATTTGCTGCTAACATAGGTTTCACTAATTCGAGCCCCATTATTGTGAAATATATCGGTGCTTGAGGAAAAAAGGTGGCACATGGCAATTAGGCTTTTTTTAAAAATGAATTTATTAAATTTACAAGTCTTTTTCCTTCTCCATATTGCTTTTTTTTTTGGTTTATACAATACTTGATTGTAAAAAAAAATACAATAGAAAAAAACTTTTTCAGCATTAAGAAACAAAAAACGAAAAAAACACACCATGATTTTTGTTCTTTGTTATTTGTTATCTTTGAAAACTGGGTGGTCTTCATTCATTTTTACATTAAAAGCGTGAAACGTGTAAAAGTGCAAGCCTTATCTTTTAGTATAAATAGACCACCCAGAAAGTTAAAAGCATTCATCATCAGTTTACTTTCTTTAACTATTGTTAGTTAAATTAAAATATGAAGCTTCTTATTCTTGCTGCTGCATTGTTTTGCTTAATTTTAAACATCTCAGCTGAATGTCAACCACTTATGTTCACATGTTTTGATACTCATGTTTGCCTTCCTCAATCATTTGTATGTGATGGAGAATGTGATTGCCAAGCCGATGATTGCAGCGATGAAAATTTTTTTTGCCCACCTAAACCCATGTTATTCAACAAACTTCGTCTCAATGAAAATCGAATTGCCAAAGAACAATTCATGAAAGACCTAATCGTCAAAAGCCAAATCAACAAAGACCAAATCGTTGTTCATCCATAAAATGCTTCAAACTCAATTCCACTTCTAATTTCGAAAGTTGGAAATTGTAAAAGGGGTTTTTTTATAAATATTTACTCTGTACTTTTTAATGTTTAATTCTAACCATTAGAGCTAAATAATATTATGTATGGTGCATTTATTTATGGTTTTGTAAAATTTTTATAAATAAAAGCATTTTTTTAAAAAATAATGTTTCCTCATTTTAGCAATAAAAAAAACAAATTAATTTACATAGAAATAATAATTTAAAAAAAAGAAAAGTCAAAATCAAAATTGTTCAAAATAAAAAAATATTTTCCTTGTTCCTACTTTTTAGAATAATAAAACTAATAACTGAAAAGGAAGCGACCCCAAGACATGTAAAGAAAATTTTTTTGAAAATGGTGTTTGTTACATACATGGGCAAGGTGGTGTGAAAAAATTTTTTTACTAGCGCTATGTCAAAATTATTGAAAATTTTCATAGGGTCTCCCCTCTTTGCTATTATTTTTTTCGATTAAAATCAAGCGCTATGTCGTGACTTCTCGAAAAAAATTTCCTTAGTCTTCCCTGTGGATATTTTTAAAATTTAAAAAAACCTCTGCGCTATGTAGCTATGTCAGGGTGTGTCAAAACACACCCAAACACACCCTGTGCCCATGTATGGTTCGTTATGTGAGTTTTGAAAGAAAAAAAGAATTTTTTAAAACCTTTTTAATTATTGGCTTAATAATTTTTAGGCTCCAATTCGATTTGGGATTAAAGTGGAAAGAAAAATTTTAAATAAAAAAGCTTTTTGTAAAATTAAACACAAAAAATAAATAAACCAAATAAAAATATTTGTAAAAAAATTTTATACCCGAAATAGAATTTATTTTATCTATTTTATTTAGTTCAGTGAGTGTTTACATTTTTAAAAAAATACTTTTTCTTCGTCGTCTTCAAAATAATAATGTTCGTGGATTACTACGACATGCTACGACAGTGGAATTTTCACCAAGTCTGCAATTTTATATTTTCATACAAATTTTGACTTCATTTACTACCCTAATATTTCTTGGATATTTTTTTATTTTGGCTTAATATTTATATAATTTTTGATGGATATTTATGGTGGTTTATTATGGCTATACAAAAATTTTCATTTATGGCATTACCCATTGCATCATTTACGCTTGGATTAGATCGATGCTTTTGTGTTATGTATCCATTGAGATATAAAAAACCATCCATGAAGCCAGTATATTTAGCGATTATAATTATTTTTATTATTGACTTTTATGATTTATTGTATATTATGATTCCAATGTTTCCACTTTGCAATTTAGAGAAATGTATAGGAATTCAACCGCGCTCATGGTATATTCAAATTCTATATTTTACTTGTGCTCTTATTCTTTGCACTTGTGTTTGGTTATTATGGCTCTTTCGAAATAGAATAAATATTCATTTATCAAAAAATGTTAAAGGCAATGTAAGTTTTTTTATTCAAAAATAAATTAAAGAATATTTTTTAAATTTTAGTCAAATAAAATTATATTCAAAACATTGATCATTAATTTTATTTTCAATTTTGTCCCGCACGTCCTTGCTTCAGTGTTTTTAGGGGTAAGAGAAATTTGACGACGACACATTTTTTAATTGGCTTCGATTATTATTAATAAATGTAAAACAACATGTTTCAGGCATTTGGAATTATGTTAGTATCCTATCTTGGACCTTGGTCAACTGTAATGGGTTTCATAGATTCGTTTTTATGCGCTTTATTATATCGAAATACATATAAAATGAATGTTGTATCATCTGAGACTTCGAAAAATATTATCCATCATCGAAATTTTGAGGTTACCAAAAACAAAATAAATGGAAAACAAAATAATTCAAAAATATTTTTATTTTTAAATAATGAAAGAAAATTTGGATATCTTTATCGAAAATCCAAAGACAATGAATATTTATGTTCTGAATGTGCAAGAAAATGGAAAAATGTTAGTGCCAAATTAGTCCAATCTCCTGATATAGCTGGATATAATTTACAATTGGATAAAAATATGCATATTTGTAATTTAATTTTATATAATCCATTTGAGGGATATAAAGCTGTTAATACTCTTATTTCTCGTTCTCCATTATTTGGCCAAAATGGAGGAAGCAGCAGCAACAACGGCACAAATGGAATCAGTTCTGGATTTATTCCTCCTCAAAAACAATCCAATCATCAAATTTCACCAAAAATAAGGAAAACTAAAAAAAATAATTCCAATACCTCACCGGCTCAAAATGGTTTTGGAACAAATGGAATTAGCTCGGGATTTAGTTCTCCATCCTCCTCAATGGCTCAAATTCCAGCTCCTCCAAATCCATCACAAATAATAACAGTAAATAATTCAATAAGCTATAAATTAATAAATTGCAATAGAAATGGATTAAAAACTAAAAGATTATTAGTTTATATTTCGCCCGAATTACATTATGAATATTATTTTTCACCTTCGGAAAATGGATATTTTTGTTCCAAATGTTTACTAAAAACTCATTGGACTAAAGCGACATTTTGTTATGATTCGACGGATGGAAAAGAATATTTGGATTTGGGTGAAAATAGACATATTTGTGAACCTTTAAAAACCTCGAATATTGATTACAGCAACAATATTCCCGTTGAAGAGACTATCGATGAAGAAATGGAATTTTTGGATCAAACTCAAGAAGTAGTAAACGATAATAATTATTTTGAGAATTCTGAAATTCAAATGTCTGATGAAATTCAATTTAATTTAACTCAAGATAGCCATGATAACTGTGACGACGACGACAACACATATGTTGATCAAAAAGTTGTATATTCCCCCAATTATGAAATTTCAAATGAATTTGCATTTGGCTCAAATACACCTCAAAAACTCACACTTTTTTGTTTTCAAGATAAAAATTTATGTTATGAATATTTTTGGAATGATAAAACCAAATGTTTTTATTGTTTTTCTTGTGAAAAAAATTTTAAATGTGTGGTTTCAGCACGATTGATGGAACGCATCGATGCTCCAGCTTACATTCTTTTGGGTTCAGAAAAACATCGATGCACACCAATCATTCATATTCCAGAGGAACAAATTTCGGTGGCCCAATGCCCAGATGAATCAAGGCCATGCTCGAGTAAAAGTTTAACACCAAGAAAAAATCCCATCAATTCTTCCATCAAAAATGATATAATAAAACAAGAAAATTTTATTATTAAAAACGCAGAAAATGGCGAAAAATTATTAATTATTTTTCCAATTAATGGAAATTATCAATTATGTTATGCATATGATTTTCACAAAGCAAATTGTTATTATTGTCGAGAATGTAAAAAAATCGATTTATATAATTATGCATGGTTGTGTCAAACTCAAAGTGGCCATGAAAATTATGTTATGTTGGGTGTAAAAGAACATATTTGTGAATTGCTAACTTTTTCTTCATTACAAATAAAATCCATTTTTGATGAAAGTTAAAAATTAATTTATGTTTGCTTAATTTTTTGAAAATAAAAATCTTTTCAATAATTTTTTGTAAAGACGCAACACCATTTTTTTATATACACGGAAAATGGTAAAACAAACAAACAAAAAAATTGTTCGAATAAAACTTTAGAAAAAAGCAAGGACATTTGTTTATTTCACATCAATCGATTAAAAATGATAAGATCTTTAAAAAATGGATTATTAGCACAACCAGCAAATAGATAGATGGCTATGATTCAAAAAAGTGCGTTCCACTCCATTTCTTCTACAAAAAAGACGAAAAAGCTTAATTTGTCAACAAAATAAAAGATTTTTTTAATGCTTCTTATCGATATAAAAAACTTATTTCTAAAATTATATTATGTTTTAAAATATTTAAAAAATGTTCCAAAACCCAAATAAATTAATCTAAAATTCCAGTATTTTTCTTACTTACTTAAAAAATAAAGTTGACAATTTGATAATATTTTTTTGACACACGTTCTCGAAAAGCTTCTATTGATTTGCTTTTGTTTATTTCAAAAGTTAAAAATGACGATGATAGTGTAAGAATTTTGCGCGAATGTTAACTTTCGTGAGCATCCAATCAAGTTAATTTATAGTTTCTTTTATGATCATGTTTATGTCATTTTCAATATAAAAAATATTTCAGGAAATTATGAGCAGCAATAAAAATAAAAAACATCAAGAAATTTCTTTATATTTATTGAAAGAAGACAAAATACCTGATGAGGTAATGAAAAAACCTAAAAAAATCCCACCATTCAAAGATAATGATAATTTTTTGATAAAATTTGGAAATATTCCATGTGACGTGCCTACTTGGGCTGATATTTACGATATTGATGATGAAAGTCTTAAGGAATCGCGGTCCTACTGCTTGTTTTTTGTCAAATTCGATGTCGACCAAACAGATGCTGAAAAAATTCTTGAAACTGATAATAACAGCTGTGTACATCCACTATCAAAAAAGCATAGATGGATGGTTATTTGTCATGGAAGCGGATACCAACAGCTAAACTTGGATTATATGGAGCGCAACTTTGGATTTTTGGTGGTAACAAACACTATTGATCCTGACCACATTACTAATATTAATACAATAACCATGATATCCAAGCTTCGTTCTTTTAGTGGTCATAATCCTTCCGGCGGTACCAAGGATGAATTGCGTGTTGGTGAAATGGATGTCGTTAAAAGTAAGTTAGATATTAAAAAAATTCAACAATGAGCTTTTTAAACGTTTTTTTAAGGATTAACCGGTAGAGCTAAAGCTAATGAAGTCAATGCTGGGGAACGAATTAGTGGATGTGACATGTTAAAAGTACGATTCAAAGTTAAAAAAAGCTTTGAAGAACTTCCAGGAGAATGCAAAAGATTTTATGAAAAATTTAAAGAAAATCAAAAATTGTTTTTAACAAATTTTCAACAAGTGTACAACCAATACACTTTAGAAACTTTGGAACAAAAATTAATGAACGCCATCAACGAATTCGTCAAAAACGATGATCTCGAGCAAGAACCTTTAGCTTTGACTATTCCTTGGACAAAAAATGTTTACAATTATGAAAAAATAAAATTTATGAAATGTGGTGAAAAGAAAAAAGACTTTTTCGAAAAATTAGATATTGAAGATTATTTGAAAATGCTAACCCAACGTGAAAGAAATCTTTATGCCAGCAATAACTATTTTGAAATTATTAAACAATTAGAAAAGCATAAGGTTAAAGCTTTTGCAACAAATAAAAAGCCATTGTCATGGAGTGTAAAAAGATGTTTATCATTTGAAACCATATACCAAGGTAAAAATTACTTTAAATGTATTTTACGAATATAATTTTGCATATTTAGGTTGTCAGTATGTACACAGCGATGGTGTTTGGTATAAGGTGCAACCCGACTTTCTTCAAAAGTTAAAAGATAATTTGAAAGAAAAAACTGTTAACAGTCAACAATCAAAAATGCCTCCCTTTAATTTGAAAGAAATAACCAAAAATGGAAACTTTTTATTGACAAGGAGAGAATTTGAATATAATAAATATGTTGCAAATACAAAGGATTATTTATTACTTGATTGTAAAACAACTGGAGTCGGGACTAAACTAAGAAATTTAAATAAATACGAAAATTGCGATTTATTAACGGATGATGGACATTTTATTCATGTAAAATTTTATGGTGACACATCAAAACTCGGTCGTTTATTTGACCAAGGTGTTCTTTCTGCAACTTTTTTAGTAAACAAAAAACAAGAAGCGTTAAACAAAATTTTAAAAAATGATGGAAGCAAGTTTTTTTTAAGTGATCCTGGTTTTGACCATTCTTTTAGGTCAAAAATTTGTCGATGGTATTAAACAAAATATTAGTAACTTAACTACACATTTTGCTGTAATTATGGATGGAAATGAAAAAGTATTACGTATTCCAGCTTTAGTTCTATTTTATAATGCAACAAAGGAACTTAAAAATCTTGGTTTCAAAGCAGAATTTGAATGGGTAAAAAATGAGTCTTTTATCAAACGAAAAAAACGTAAAATTAATTTGCCTTCAAATGCACCAAAAAATTCTCAATCATCAAGTTCCAGCCAGGTTTTGATTCCTTCTTCTACCTCTGAGACCGATTCAAACCCAATCACAAGTATTGAAGGCTTCCCTGATGTATCAACAGATTCATTAAATACTTCTGCTTTGAACTCATTATCAATGCACACTCAAAGTGGCAATTCAAGTTTAGCTGGACCATCAAACAATTCATGCTCACCCCCAGCTCCAAAAAAGCAAAAATTATCTTCAGGCGTGAAAACACAAACATCACTTCTTACATATTTTAAGCGTAATTCTTAAAGGAAATTCCATTAATTATTTATTGTCTAATATAAAAATAGCTTTACTGCTTATTTTATTTCGTAGAAACAATTAAATAAAGACTTTTAATTTGTTGTAAGCCCCTGAATAAATTCAAAATGGTGAGAGAATAAAGTGAAAAATTATTAAAGCGGCTCTAAAATTTTTTTACTTATTTTATTAGTAAATTCAAAAAACATGACATAAAAAATTAACTACGACACTTCGATATTTATTTACATTACACAGAGAAGTGACATATTTAAAAAATGGCTTTTAAATAGTGAGAATATTGTCTTCTGAGGTATCTCACAATTATTGTCTTTTTGCTCATTTTTACTGAAAAACAAGCCAACTATTTTTCTTAAGTGTGACAGGAAAAATATCTTAAAGGTATTTTCGATCATTCTTCGTGCCATGTGATGTACGACAATAGTTCGCTGTCATAACAAAACCCATCCTTATTTAAATGATCTTGAGATTAATTGTTTTACGCGAAAGACCAGAAAAGAAAGATATAAAGGATATATTGCGAGTGAGTTCACCCATTTTGGTTTATTACCGGGCGGCTCCGGTCGCTATAAAGAATTTAAATCAGGAAATATTCAAAACATATGGGTTACAAATAAATTATGGTTGCGATGTCATAACTTAAGCCATCTTCAACTTTTCAATAAAGTTGTTCGATGTGACGCAGTTTGTATTTCTATAGTAATCAAGATATCGTATGAAAAATTCAAAATGTTAACAAAATCTGGAAAAGTCGAACGTTTTGAATGCAATTCTGTTTTAAAAGAAAATGGTACTGAAGCGTTTCTCCCTTCGGCGCAAAACATTGAGTATGCAGCTAGTTTGTTTATGAGGCAATACATAAGATATTTGTATCTTCTTTTTTTTCAGAATAGAAAGTTGTCAAGTTTCTCCACATTCCATGACCACATTGCTCACAATTCCAAGAAAACATAAGTTTCGATATTTTAAAGTTAGTGGAATGACTGGTTCTTTGGATGTCAATTCGTGTTATAAATTTATAAAAGTAAAGTTTTTTTAAACACAAAATATGCATCGTTTCATACAAATTTTCAGAAGAATGCTTTTCGAAATGCTACTATTCGTCTTACATTTTCAAGTTATAACGCAACTAGGATATTCGAAAAAGCTTTCAACGAAAGAGTGGATAAATTTCGTGAAAGAATTCCGAAATTTTTTGAAAGATGTTACTTGTGCTGGAAGTTAAATTGTAGGAACCTTAGTACTTTTTTTCTGTATAAAAATAATTCAAATTATTTTAGATGGTTTCAAGCAAAACATTACCTGGAATAATCAAAACATGCAGCAACAACAACAATTTCCATTTCGTCAAACTTTCATGCGATTTATTCTTGAAAATACAAATGGTCGTATAATGAAAAAAACTACATCGAACATGCAAATATTTTTACAGTAAATTTCGATTTTGCGTAGTTAGCGATGTTGATATAAAACACGGCAGCTTTTACATGATTGAAAGCGATCATGTTTATTATGGTATAAAAACTTCTGATGTTGGCAAACTTTGGATAACTAATTTAATGATTTATGATGACAAAGAAATGCTAAAACATGTTTATCGTTGTGATGCTAAAAAAATTGTTTTGGGAAAAATTGTTCTCTCAGCGAATGAGTTGAAGATTCTCACAAAATTTGGTTTTGTTAAGGAATGGGATTCATACAATGCCGATGTCTTGGATGATGATGAAAGCCTTATTTCCCTTGAGGCATTACTATTACATATTCCCAACGTTGAAAATTTTCGGTAGGTATCAATTTATTAAAAAACTTTTCATTTAATAATACATAAACCTAATGCTTTTGTAGTGCTAAAGTCCATGATGGAGCTAATTATCAGCAAATAGTTTCAATAAAATTTAAACTTAAGCTGCTTGAAGTTCAAATCCTTAACGGATCAATGAATGCTGAAGTATTTTATACTTTCATTAAGGTAAGTGATTATTTTTAAACTTAAAAAATTGTTTACCATTTTTGAATTTAAGCAAACGCTTGCACCTGAAGCTTCAGTAATTATAACATTTATTGGGACAGTTGATGAAGAACTTTTGGCTTTATTTGAAATAAAAATGAAGGAAAAGTTAAACTCGTTGAATCATCAAAGGAGAAAATTGTTATTCACTATCACCAATGTTTCTAATTTCGATACAAGTGATGAAAGTGATGAAGATGATTATTAAGAACGGAATGTTATTGTAAAAATATGAATGTAAAACTAAAAAACTTTATTTTTAAATATTGTGCGTACATATTTTTTTGGTTTTCCAATAAACAAGAAAGTTTATTTTTGAATCGAAATAAAGCAAAAATAAAAAATAATTCATTTTGACGTTAATTTATCTCACATTTTAAACTATAAGTGGTCCATTTAAAAGGAAAATGAATAAACAAAAAGTTTTATGATAGAAAAATGTATTTTTGAAATAGAATGAGCAAAAAAATGCCGATCTATTTTTCATTTTTCAGAAGTCCAGTCAAAGATGGACAAGAAAAATTATAAGCCATAAGCCAGCGATTCTCATTTGCATTTTTTCTTTGATTTTCTTCGCAAAAGTAACTTTTTCATTAATAAAACAAAAGTATGCAAGTCAAAAAAAGATGTAAATTATTTTTTCTCTTTCTAAATTCCTTTGATCTTTAACCAAAAAAAAAACTTTGAAAATGCTAAATTCGGTATATTTCCATTTTTTCTTTTTGCAATGTACGTACGTATCTTTCTATCCATCTGCCGACAACAACAACAACATCTTTAACGCTTGGTGTTGTATTTTTCAAAAAAAAAAAATTGTCTGCCAATAACATCTTTCTTTTTTTTCATCTTCGCTGATCTTTTTTACAAAAAATTTTTTGTTTGGTCGATATTTTTGGAAAAATGAAAGAAAGAAAAAAGTTTGGCTTGCGTTGAAAAAAAAACATCGGCAGCTTTTTGAAAGAACCAAAAAAGAATTCGTTTTTGTACAAATGAAAGCAATAAAACATTCATTGCGTGTTCGTCGTTTACGATCTTCTTTTTTGTCTGTCTTTATAAAAATGGATGCTTTTTTGGGAGATGGTGATTCGTAAATTATTAAAAAAAATTTTGCAGAGTTTGTAAAAAAAATTTGAACTTTTTGAGGCGGATTTTATAATTTATTTTTACGCAACAAATATCTCGCTTTTATGACCTACTTGTTTGATCACATTTTTTCTTTTTTTGTTTCGGAAATTTCTAAAAATTACTTGAATTGAAAGCTTTTTTGCGCAAGTTTTTTTTGGGTTTATCTACATATTAGAAAATGTGCAAAAAAAGATAAGATATTTTCTGGCCTTTTCCCTTTTTTTAAGTTTTATTTTGCCCAAACCAAAAAATGAAATTTGTTGATCGCGATATTTTCAGTGACGCAAATGGATGTTTTCTTTTTTTGCTTTTTTCGCTTTTTTGTTTTTGGCTTTTCTAACTAATGCGTGAATCATCGAGCTTTTTAAGAACCAAAAAAAAGTGAAGGTGCCGGCCTTTAAAAGATTTTTTCGTACAAAAAATGATTCATACATAGAAGACTTTTGTAAAAGTTTATAAACCCTTCGATAGGCAATTGTATTTTTCTTTCGTTTTTTCTTGGTAGCTTTTTTATGCGCGTTTTATTTTTTAGGCAATTTTAAAAGGTTGAAAACTAATTACTTTTTTTTTTCAGTTTTTTCTTTCTCCAAAAATGTTAAAGAAAAACTTTCACGCTAAAGCGTATTATCCAAATCCCAGCAGCAGAGAAAATGGAACATCGGAAGCTGCCCAAGCCTTAGCAACCGATTCGCTTATAGAACCAGAAGTGAAAATCGTCTTCCTCAAAGAAACTGCTGAACCACATAGGTCTGGTGCAGGAATTTGTCGAAAATGGGTTTTATTACCTTGCTGTTGTTGCCTCATCATCACAGCTATTGTTTTTGCCCTTGTTTTTGGTGTTGGTGGTACTTATTTTACTTCTTCCACAGATGACGGCGAAATTATCAGCAATACTTCTTCTTCTTCAGGAAAATTCATTGATCCAACCACCTCGAAACTTCCCTCTTCTATTTCTACAACTCCCACCACTGCACTTCCATCAACATCCACCACAAAGCCATTTCATCAAAAGCAAATCAAAGTTCATGGAAATTTAAATTATTTTTCTTCCAATCAAACATCTTTTGTTATTTCTCCTTTTGGAATGGATTATATTTTGAGTTTCATTGGAAATGTGGGTGGCCCAAAAGAAAAAGCAGCGATCAATGCATATTTTGGAAGTAAGTAATTAAAAATTTAAAAAGTTTTACATAGTACATAAAATTTTTGTTAACCCTTCGCTTTTTTTAGATTCCCCTATTTCTGATACTTACTTCTATTTTAATGCCCTCAAAAATGTATTATTCAAAAAGAATGACGGCTTTATTCTCAGTAATTTTGTTACCGGTGTATGTTTTCTTTTTTTATTTTTAAAAGCTCTAACAAAAATAAGAGAAAAATAAAAAGTTAGATAAGAGAATTTTGAAGGGAAACTAAAAAAAGATTTGTTTCTAAATTTTGAGATTAAAGTAATGTGAGTTTTGAGTGTTTATTTTTAAGATTATTTTTTTCATCGACAGAAAATCGAAGGGTAGAAATCCCTGTTTTTATGAAAAATCTTTTTTTATAAAAATCTCAAATTCAAAAAATTAAACGCTTTTATTTGTTTTTGGACATTTTGTTGGTGATTTTCACTTTGGTTAAATTTGGGATTTAAAGTCCATTTTTCTTTTTCTTCTTCTTTGCAACACCCCAACTTTTTGATAAAAATGTCTTTATTTTTTTTATAGAATGAAGGTGATTTCATGATAGAAAAATCTACTTTTGATAATGTCTCAGTTTATCCTGCTTCCGATCGATCATATTCTCATTATTTTAATGATATGTTTCGAAAGCGACTCAACAACAATGATAAAGCAACAAAATTTTTTTCACCTGATCATTTTACAACCCCTGAAAATACTGTCGTTGGATTCACTTTTATTAAATTTGGTTTAGTTTTTAAATTTGCTCGTGCTCCACATGTTTATGAAAAATTAAAGATGTTTCATGGAATCAAAGAAGATAAAATGGTAAGGTTTAGATTTATTAAAAAATAAAGTTTTTTCTTTAACTTTCTGCATTTAAAAGACATTTTTCATTAACTTTTTTCTATTCCATTTCAGGTCACAATAGTTGGAATAAATTCAAAGAGTGCTGATTTTGGAAATTATCACCTTCATGCCATTTCTTTCCAAAATAAAGATTTTGAAATGTTTATTGTTGAGAATTATAAGGTTAGAAAATCCAGAATCTTGCTTTTTCTTTTTTGATTAAATACATTATCCATTTTTAGGGTAATTCCATTCCTGTTGTAAATCCTGATAAAATTTTAAAGGGATTAAAATCCCTTAAAGCCTCAAATATTACCGAAAAAACCATTGAAGTCCCTTTAATTCGTCAACAAACCACCATCGATGTTGCTCCTTATTTTAAAGATATTTTAAATCAAACTCTTGCCATTTATTCTCCCTTCAATGCCACACATATTGGAAAAGATAAATATGTTCTCAACAAATTTTATCAAGCTGTAAGTTTTTTGTAATTTTTTTTAATCCCTGAAAACTGTTCCAAAAATATTTGTGGAGTTCAAAAAAGTTTTTAAATTTGGAAAGTTCACAAAAGAAAAAGTTTTATGGTATTTTTTTCTTTTCTCTATTAAAATATTAGTATAATTTTTACTTTTTTTTAATTACTTAATTTTCGAAAAACAAACTTTCGATTTATCCTATTTTCTTTTTTTCAGCTCCGCTTCGATCTATCCGTTGAAGGTGTCAATCGTGATCCATCAAAGCCTATTCAACAATGGGTTTCTTTCGGTCGACATGCTATCAATAATCCATTCCTTTATGGAGTGGTTTTTCGAAATGAAGTTTTTATTTACTTTGGCTTATATGCTTAATTTTTTTTGTTTGCTCTTCTTTCGCCAGTTTAATTCTGACATTTTCCTAATAAAAATTTATTTCGGTTTTGCATTTATTTTAAAATTTTAAGATTTATTTGGTTTTTTTAAGATTTGTTACATTTTTTTTAATTGTCTTAGCTTTTTTTTTGATTTAATAAAAAAAATATATATATAAAACTTAGAAAAATAAGTTTAAAAAAAGTTCAATAACAAAAAACAAATTTTTCTCATCTTTTTTTTTGCCACGTATATAATAATAGCAACTTTCCTCAAAAATGTTGATTCTCTAAATTACTGTTGGACCTTAACTTGACTATTTCAGCCATGGATAATTAAAGGCACAAACCATGCCGAAACAAAAGTACAGCTTCACATTCTATTAGAAAAGATATATCGAACAGAGGCGGCACATTTTCATATCACTAAAAATAAAATGAAAAAAATCTGACTCAAGCTATTTGTTTTCTTCGTGACCTATTTTGTTGCTGCCATAGAAATCTCAAAAGTGCAAAATAGCTTAAAATATTACTTTCTCGCCCACAAAGAAAGAATTGTTTGCAAAAAAACTTTTTATAGTTCTATCCTTGGCGAAAAGTTATTTGTTTTTATCTCAAGATTTAATTTATTTATTTTCATTATTTTTTTATTCGCATTTTTGGAAATCCAAAAAAGTTTTCTTCTAATTTTTATTAATAATGGAAGAAAATTCAAATCCGGTAATTCTTATTTTTTTTACGTTTATTAATAATTTATAAAAAAATTTTTAGAGTAAAATGAAACATTTATTAATGATAACCCGTCATGAAAGAATAGAATATAAAGGAATATGTGAAATAATAATTAACTTTGGGTCATATTATTTAACAGTTTCACCTCAAACAGAAGGTTTATTTTTCTTAACTTTTTTATTACCTAAAAATTCATTTTTTTAGATCTTAAACCCAATGATGTTATTGTATCTTTTGAAAGTTTATATATTCTTCATAAAGTAAGTAAATAACTTTTTATGTGCTTTTAAAATTATTAGCTTTTAGCATATTTTATGTGTATTTGATAAAGATAAAAAGTGTAATATTGCCTTGGTTTTTCACAATGAAGCTGTTTGTGAAAAGGTTCATAATTATATTTCAAAAAACAATCCAAAGGTAAATTATCGGCTTCTTTAATTAGTTCTTTTTAAAATAGTTTTTTAGCTTTCGTCTGAAGAATCCAAAAAAAAGTTTTATAATAAATTTTTGACTCCACTTTGCAAGACAATAAATGACACTTTAAATCCTGAAATGTTTTTCAAAGAAATTTTAAAAGATTTTTGGAATGCTTATGAAGGAAATGAAAAAGATGCATTTTTAAAGTATTTAAAAAGGAGAAAAGTGGAAGACTTTGTTTTTGCAAAAGAAGAACCTCAAAGCGTCGAAGAAACTGAAAACCCGTAAAAGATTTTCCTTTTTCTGACTTTTTAAAACTTTCGTTGATTTTTAGAGCTCCTCAAAATGATAATGAAAGGAATGAAAACGGCCATGTTATCAATGAAAGTAAGGTGAATTTTTCAGTATTGTCACAGCGTTCGTTAATTATTTTTGGCACAGGAAATTTTTATTTTTTTTTTTTGCTAAATGAGAAACTTTCAAAATGCAAAATTCGGCATATTTTTTGTTTTTTTGTTGTTGCATAGTTCGTATATTCTATTCATCTGCTGACAACGAAAACAACATCTTTTTCACTAGGTGCTGCATTTTTATTTTCTTCAAAAGATGTCTGCCATCAACCAATATCCTTTTCTTTCTTTATTTTTGCTGATCTTTTACAATTTTTTGTTTGTTTTTGTCGATATTTTTGGAAATAAGAAAAAAGGAAAGTTTGGTTTTGCGCTGAATAAAAAAAAATCGGCAGCTTTTATTCTTTTTTGAAGGAACCAAAAAGTGATTAGTTTTTTTTGCTAGAATAAAAGCAATAAGACTTTCATCACGTATTGGCTTTTCGCTGCTCTTTTCTTTTTCTGTTTTTTTGAAAAAAGTTACTTTTTTAGGAAATGATGAAACTTTATTTTTAAATAAAAAAAGTTAGTCTAAATTTGCGAAAAAAAAAATTTCGACGCTTTTAGAAGCTGAAAATCTTTTTTCTACCCTTTTTCGAATTACAAACTTTCGTCTTTTTTGAGCTACAAGATTGGTCCAATTTTTTGTTCTTCTCTCAATATTCAGTTTGTTTTTTATTGACGCCGGAAAATTTTTTAAAATAATTTGATTTTATATGCATTGCTTATTTTACAATTCAAAACTACCAAATTTTTAAAAGCTATTTCAAGGAATACAAAATATTCTTTACTCTGTAAATATGAAATCTTTTTCGATCTTTGCCTTTATTGGAGTTCATTTCCCCCGAAACAAAAAAAAATGTTGTTGATCACGATAATTTTCAGTAGCGGCGTTAACGGATGCTTTCTTTTAGTATTTTTTATGTTTGGTTTTTTTTAATAAATGCGAAAGCTTTATGAAAGAAACAAAAAAGGTCAAAGTGCCGCCTTTAAAAGATGCGCACAGTTAAAAAAAATGATTCATACATAGACTTAATCTAAAAATACATATATAAACCTTTTGAAAATCCGCTTCCTTTTTTTCCCTAGTTCTTTAAGCGC
>JAJQJQ010000365.1:0-27315 GCA_028622995.1 Panagrolaimus kolymaensis | reverse complement strand
ATAGTCAATGTAAGTAGCAACCGATGCATTGATAAAAACACAATGGAAAGTCACGCAAAGTTCATTATAATCAATCAGGGTCTTGGTTCGCCTCAATTAAATTTTCTTCAATTATCCTTGCAACATGTATGCAATCCAAAACATAAGCATCATCAAATTTCAAAGATTTTAATTCTGATCCTCCAAAATTTCCAGTAATAATCGCCTTTTTTCCATCACTCACTGATTCCTAAAAAAATAAAAACAATGCGGAAATAAAAAATGGACCGGAAGAATAGATAAAATAAAGAATTACCGAGTCTTTGTAGTTTTGCTGAACGGAAAGTCGGATGCTTTTAAGAGAAAACCCAGAGGGACATGAAGCACCTGATCCTTGAAAAATGCAATATGCACCTGCTGGCCATGATGATGCAGTTTGACGTGGAATACGATTAGCTAATCCAAAATTAATAATAAAAAAATAAAAAAATAAAAAGGAAATAAATAATTTCATTTTATATTTTTTTAAATTTATTTTTTTGTCCCTTTTATAGCTTTTTAAATTATTTTTTGTTAATCTTAACGTGAGAAACAAAAAAAGTTTAAGCAAATACGTTTTTATGCTTCCCAAAAAACGGAAACCAAAAAGATTTATTTTCCGTGAAAAATCTACTTTGATCCTTTCTAGAATTTTGTTTTTCCGTCTGAAATTTACTTTTCATTAGCATAAAGAAGCAATCCTTTTTTAAGTTTTGTTAAATCACATTTTGTGGTTGAAAGTCAGAAATTTTTTATTTGTTTGTACACCTGCTCTATAAGAAAGAAAAAAACAATAAATAATTCTCAAAGATTTATTGATCAATATCAATATATTTTTCGTTGCTTGGAATTTTGATGCTTGCAACTGAAGTTCCAGCCGATTGAATATCTAAAGTTGCTTGCCATTTACCTTTCAATATTCCTTGAATGGCTGATGAAAGTTCAGGAAGTTCAATGGTTCCATTAATTCTAAATCGCCTTCAATTTCGCCAAGTGAATGGACACCAGGAGTTCCAAGAGCTGTGCAAAGATTTGTAGTATTTCCACAGAAATCAAATTTGCAATCTTTATCTGGGATGAGAGGATTCTTGCTTTTTCCGTGATCACATATGGTTCCAATCAAGAATGAATCTTTTTTAAGGGTGAGTAAAACTTCAGTATTTCCAACGAGATTCATAGCATTTTTAACGGTTAATTGCCCAGAAACGAGTTTGATAACGCCGGGTAATCGAAGACTTGGGGCTTTGTTATCATGGCAACTTGCTGCTCCATTATTGTCATATGTGGCGCCTACAGCATTTTGAAATTCAGCATTGTAAACACCTAAAAATTGTTGATTTAAAAAATAAGTTCTAAGCTACTTTTGATTGAATGATTTTTGTGTATTACTCACCTTCAGAAGTATCAGCAATATCAACTAAATTATCCTTTAAATCCGTGCAAGCAGCAATTAAAGTGATTATAATTGCAACGGAAGAAATTACAAAAATGTTTTTGAAAGCATGGCTTTTATTTTTTTAAACAATGAATAGAATAAATCAATCAAGATTTTTTTAGTTCCTTTTAAAGAAGCTCTTTCTCGTCCGCATTCTTTAGTTTACTCCACCAAAATGTCTCTTATCAATGCAATGTAACAGGAAAAATGATAACTTGTGGTTGGTTGCCTTAACTTTGTACCTTAAAGCTTCCTCCTATTTTTCCACCATACTTGAATTTTAATCTTTTTATTCACTTTTTTTATTTGTTGTAATTTAAAAAAATAAAATGCGAAGACACATACTGATTCGGTAATAAGATTTTTTTGAGAAAAAGAAAGAAAGAATGAGTAAAACATAAAATTTAAGTATCCACCGGGATAATAATACAAAAAAAAAAGAATAACAGAAGAAGAAGAATAAAGTAAGATGAGAATGTATTTGAAAAAAAGTTGTCAAGATAATAATAAAAAAGGTATTCCTTCAAGTCATTGACTAAACAATAAACATCATACTTTTGAGTCACTTATGGAAACATACGTAAGTGCTACTACAACGACAAAAAAATAAGTTTCACATAAGTGATTTTTACATGAAAGAAGAAAATACGAACACCTTGTGAATGATTTTCTAATACTTATGACATCATGAAGAAACGAAAACTAACTACAATGTGTTAGGATAGATGGTACAGTATTAGCATGGCAAAACTTTAGCAACGGCGCATATTTCTAGTTTAAAAAAAACCCGCTTAAAATGGCAAATATTTAATATACGCCAAAGCTAAAAACTTTACCTTAAACATTGTTTCCAAAACCTATAAAACTTTTTTTAAAGCTATAATTACATAGAAGACACACACGCAAAATGAGAAAAAAAACATCAAGTTAATCTGAATAATCCAATTCAACAATATTGGATTTTAATTCCTTCAACATTCGTTTTCCATAATCATTGGTGCAAGTTTGGGTAGACCAATGGTCCTTTGCAAAGGGTTTGTCGACATCCATCACAGTGAGTTGCATCTGTGATTTTTTTACATTTATCACACATATTTCTTCTATATGCAATTTTGCTTCTTTCAATTCTGAATAAATGTCCATTCATAGTTTCTATATCTCGAACTTGGGTTAAATTCATATTTGTGGCAATCACCGCACCGTATAACTAAAAAATTTAAGGAATTTGTCATGGAATAAAAAAAATTCACTCAAGTTTCAATTTTTAAAGAAAATTAAAAGTTTTTATTATTATTGTTTGGCCTCAAATTTCGAGTGCATCACATTTTTTAATTAAAAAATATAAAGAAAGAAAAGACACATGTCTTTGATGTTGTTCAAAAACAAACAAATATAAGTTGAATCGTCGCATCATTTTATTTGATGTCGATGATGTATCTTTTACAAGAAAATAAAGAATAAATGTCTTTTTTTGCAAATACAAATATCAAGCTAAGGTCAAATAATTTAAAAAATTCACCGACAATCGCCCCCTTTTTTTGAAATTAATGCTTTTTTTTACTGTCAAAAAATATTAACCCAAAATGATTTTTGTTGTAATGAAAACAATTTATCGAACTTTGTGGTTTTGAGATTTTTAAAAAGTTGTTGCTTATTTTTTGTAGTCTTCACCGAAAAAAATCTGATGATTTCCGCCAATATTAAAAACACAAAACAATGCTTTGATGACACAATTTTCTCACAAAAAAACGCGTCAAAATCTTCAATGATTTGCGCAAGTTGAAAAGTTAATGAAAGGCACTTGAAAAAAACTTTTTTCCCTTCATCCACTTTTTTATACACTTAAAAATCTCAATTAGTGGCTTTTTAGCAAAATAATATAAACAATAAGCAACTAAATTTTGAGCTTTGTTTATAAACTATGAAAGTTAAAAATCAAGATTTAACTTGAAAAAAATCTTACATGTGAAGGTAAAAATCTGCTCAACTTTAGTCGATTAAAAGTTAAACGATCTTCTTTGGCAAGGCGTAAAATGAGTTTGGAAAGGACGGAACGGCGTAAATGATGATCATTTGCTGTGATCGTCAATGTAAGGACTTGATCAACTTTGAGTTTACTGAAAAATAATTTAAATAAAAGAAAATTAGGTCAAATCACAGTAACACACATTTAGCAACTCTTTATTATTTTTGACGTAATAGAAAAAAGTTAAAATAAAATTAATGAAAAAGAAAAAACTCACTCAAGATCAGCAAATTCTAATATGAATTTTTCACACGCGTGTACGAGGCTCTCAACTTGATACTTTTTAGCTAAACGAAGTATCGTACTGAAGTTACGTTCTAAAAATAAATCATTTGTTAGTTAGCTAGTTAAATGATTTTGAGTGCATGGCACTTAAAAATCATTTAAAAGTTTAAGTAAGTAATGAGAACTAACTTACCATCGATAGTTTTATTATTTTCAGCATTATGATTGTGGAGGCATTGAAGAAATAGGGCAATATCATTAGATTTTTCATCGACTATTTCTCTCGCAAGTTCTCGACCATTTTCGAAATCTCTTCCATAACACATTATAGCAAAAATGGGAGATAATTTTGAAAATTTTTCTGAATCAATTGTAAATACTTCATCTTTTACGAGAAGTTTAAAAGGTCGCTGAAGTTGTTGGGATGTGGATATAGAGCTAAAGAACTACTGGTGGGAATATCAAAGACTTCAACTTGGGTAGCACAAACGTCTGCCATAATTTATATTTTGACAATTGTCGTTTAACTATTACCCAAAAACAGGCGAAGCTAAAATTATAAATAAAATAATTAAAGAAATTATGTAAAAAAATTTAAAACGAAATAATATTCAATTCGAAGCACGAAAAAATTCAAAACGATTTCAATATGAAATTAACCATGGATCAAGAAAATAAATTTTTTAACAAAAGATAGTTATTTCAAAATGAAATAAAAAGTAAAACTAAAATACTCGGGTCAAATTTTAGGCCAACAAACATCACTCAAAAAAGTGCAAAGGTGTCAAAATACAAAAGCTCGCAATGCAATATATTTTTTTGCAAAAAAACACGGAACGGATTTTCTAAGAAATTTCATATTTGAATGAATGGACGACGATAGCGAGATAATGCAATCAAAAGAAGAATGAATGAAAAGTAAAGAAGAAGATGAGGAAGGAAGAAAGAAAAGAAGCAATAAGCATTGAAAAAACAGAATAGAAAAACTCCCAACTTCTTTTTTCAATTTTTTCTTTTTGATTTTTAGGTAAACAAAATCTCACCTTTCGGAAGAGGGTTAAAGCGTTAAATTTCTAGGAAGTAACACAGAAAAAAACTTTTTGAATTAAGATTGTGGACAAGTGGTTGGATAAAATAAAATAAAAAATTTTTTAACAAAAGCCTTCGTTTTTTTGGTGGGAGTTAAAAAAGTGTCCACTTAACAATTTAGGTACTCAAAAAGTTAACAGTTTTTTTCTTTAATAACTTTTTTAACTTTTGACTTATTTGTGAAACACGGGATAATAAGTTAGAGAAGAGAAAAAGTTAAAAAAAGAAGGTATAGTTTACTTTTGAGAGGGTTTTAAAAGAAAGACCCACTCTTTCTTCGAAGTAATGTCAAAAAAAATTTGACGTAATAAAAAAAATTTTTAGTAAAAAATGCATCACGCGCGAAGGAGAACCTATTGAAAAAAAGAAAGCATTAAACTACCTTTGTTCATAATACAATTCTGAATGGAAAGGTTAATGAATGGCTCATACCGGCCGGAGGAGGCTTTTTGACATATTTATTTTTGAATTGTTCATGTTTGAATAACCTTAAATTAAAAGCAACAAAAAAGAAAAGAGAGAGAGAAAGACGGATCACAAGTAAATAAAAAATAAAATATTTCTTTCTGAGTAATAAAGGCCCGAGTCCAATAATGACTCAAATGAAACTGACAAGTTTTTTTATTTTTTTGATATTGAATTAGAAAATTAAAAAGTAAACGAATGAACGAATGGCAAAGAAAAAGGATAAATTTTGGGAAAAAGTCATCGAAAAAAATTAACTTGTGATCTCTTCAACAACAAAAAAAGATATACTTTGAAACAAAAAACTTATGTTTTTTTTATCCATCCTTGGCTTCTGGGGAGCTTGCTTAGAAACGGTTTAGAATTTCCATTCATATTAAATTCATTTGTTCCATTTTTTGTCGTTTGTTGTTCGTTACGTCAAAGTTCATTTTTTTTTTCACTATCATCAAAGAATAAAACAAACCTAAAAGCAGCAGCCGTGGCAAAGGGAAAAGTAAACATTTGACGTTGTTAAAGCTTTTTTCTTTCTTTCTCGATAAAACAAAGAGAGATGAAGAGACACAAAAAACATTGAAAAAAAGAGATAAACTAAAAACCTGGATGGATGAAGAATACTTATTATTTTTGAGGATAAAGAATGATGAGGAGGAGGAAGAAGCGAAGATCATTCGTGTCTGGCTGCTCTTCAGGGCTTTGCGATATCAAAATCGATATTTTTCGATATTCTCAAATTTTGCAATAGAAACAAAAGCTTTTTTCTAATTTTTTTATCTCAAAAAATACATTTTTATGTGTTTTATATATATGCCAAAACAACCCGGCATATTTTAAGAAAAAAAATAAAGATATTGGCAAAATATCGAATCGATATATCGATATCGATATCGATATTTGCACGGAAAAATCGATATATCGCAAAGCCCTGCTGCTCTTGTCCAAGATTGCTTGTTTTTTGATTTATTCTATAAACATCAATCTCCAGGATTTGTATTTGATCGACGTAAGTTGAATGTAATCAGCTGATAAAAAAATATATAAAAACCGGAAGAAAAGACAAAAGGCAAAGGTTAAAATTTGATACGAAAAGCATAAAAAACAGCTATTTTTATCCCTTTATATTTAACGAAGATACAAATGCCAAAATCATGTCATTTCATGTGTCGCATCTATGTCGCGTTTGTGTTCTTTGGGTTAAAGTAAAATAATACAAAATGTTAAAATGATAAATGAATCACCACAAAGTTTTTGCCATAAATATATATCTTTTTTTGGGAGTTATTTTTAACAAAAAAACTTTAAAACTAATGTTTTTTCTGTATTGCCATGGGTTGCAGCAATATGTTTCCGGGAGATAAAAATAAAAAAGGGCACATCCCATGACACAGAGGATGCCCTCCTCTCAAAGCATTTGCATCTTGTTTTTGCGTGGGAGAGAAATAAAATATGATTATGCCATTTTAAGAATGACCAATGGCAAATTTTCGTGAAAAGCATAAATTTTTTGTTGTTGGTTGGGAGAAAAAACACATTTTTTAAACCAAAAAAGAAGAGGAAAAGCGAAAACAAAATTTGACATTTTCCTATTTTTGGGTTTAAAAAGAAAACAAAAAATTATGAACG
Source organism: Panagrolaimus kolymaensis (assembly GCA_028622995.1). Taxonomy (NCBI): domain Eukaryota; kingdom Metazoa; phylum Nematoda; class Chromadorea; order Rhabditida; family Panagrolaimidae; genus Panagrolaimus; species Panagrolaimus kolymaensis. The sequence continues at coordinate 20,434 of JAJQJQ010000365.1, read as the reverse complement.
CTTAAATTCCATATTTATGCAAGTTTCCGAAAAGAAGAAAAAAAGTAATTTTAAACTTGATAAACATAAACTTAACAGAAAACGTTAATATTTTAGAACGGAAATTAGCTGGAACCACGAAAACACAAGTAAAACTATTTTTTGGAAAAGTGCTATTTTAGTGTAAGGTTACAGTAGTTTAATAAAAGTAACTAGAGAATATTCGTCTAAAATAAAAAATGGTTACGAGACTGAACGAACAGAGGCGTTAAAAAGAGTAAAATAAATGTCACATGGAAAAAAGGTGATGTATAAAATTGGTCGAAATTTGAGTTTTTTTAAAGTTCATTCTTAGTTTTGTACCCATTTTCGGATGATTAAACAATTCATTGTCGAAGAAAGAAAACCTTTAAAAATGTTGTCACTTTTTTACGCGTGCACTAAAATAGTTTTAAATATTTTAAATGACGAAGTTTAAAAACTTCAAAAAATGACAAAATAACAACAATGGCGACATTTTGAAGCCCCACCAAAAAAAAAAAGAAGAAAAAAGAATTTTAAGACTCCCTCAAATTAAATAAACACAAAAAATGAACTTCATTTATAAAAAGGGTCTTCCTCCCATTTTAAGTAAATCAAAGAAAAAAAAGGAAGGAAATTGGTCCCACATGAGAAAAAATAAATAAACTAAAAGATAAAAGTTTAAATTTAAAGTTATTCAAACTCTCAAGAACGCAAACGAAAGCTAAAGTCAAAAATCAAATTAGAAAGAAAATAACAACATAATTTAAATTTTTTGTTCGAGATTTTTTTTTTTGGGGAAAAGTGATGTTATTAAATGTTTGAGAATTTGGACTTTAAAGCAGCGACTTATAAATTCTTTAAATTTTTTTTACAGTATAAATTATTTATAGAGAAAAAACATATGTAAATGAAAAAAAAGGAAACAGCAGAAGTTCAAAGGAAATATGATTTTTTAATAATTCCCAAACAAAAAATGTTTTTGATAAAAAAAATAATGTCACGGCACGTGTGCCTAAATTTGAATTTGAAAAAGAAAAACACATCAAAAAAATAATAATTACTTTTTATTTTATTTTTACTTTTATGTTTTTAAATATAGTTTTAGAGATTGAATGAAAGCAATTATCGCTGCAGAAAGCTTCCGCCGCGTGTTTTTTTTAACAATGGCAAAAAAAACTTTTAAAGAAAAGCATCTCAAAAAAGTTTTTGAATAAAAACCAAAGTTCTGTCCTTTTCCAATTTTGCTAAGATAGAGAAGACGAAAAGAAGACTAAGAAATGATTCAATTTCAATCCTTCTTTTTTCTGCAAAATATTTTACCCTTTGGGTTTGAAAAAAAGGAACGAAGCGGGGGCAAAAAATAAAACTTTTTTTAAGTTCGTTTTCGACTATTATCACATTTTTTTTCAAAAGCATATTGATAGAGAAAAAAAAACTGTGTTTTCATTTATTTATGAAAGGTTTAATAAATAAAATAAACTAATATTCGCTTTTGAAAAAAAAAAAAATGGCAATATTTTTTCTTTTGCCCGTCTTCTTCGAATACATTCATTTATTATTACCGTAATTCATAATTTACTTCCGTTAAAAATCAAAAGTCTTTTTGCGTGAATTTTAAACTAATATTAGCTTTTTAAAATAAATTACAATCTCAAATTAACTCATAAATATTATTTGGATCTTATGGTTTTAAAAATAAAACAAACACTTTTTAAGGCAATGAAATTATACTCATATTAAAAAAGTGTGTGTTTGAAAAAAATATGGAAAAGTAATAATGATAATGAAAATGGGTTTTAAACAGGAAGTTGAATTCACGGAAGCTTTATATTTATTTTTTATTTTTTTAAATGAGTTTGGGTTTTTATTTGCTATTTCTTTCTTGAATAAATAATGAAAACACAAAGTAACAAAAGTTTAGCGCAATTTCATGGATTTTCTACTTAAAAACAAAATTACACTTTTTAGTAAAGATAGATATATGATTTATCGGTGATCTAGGAAATTATTTTTGATCACACGTGTTTTCAAATGTCAGACTTGAACCATTTGTTTTAAAACAAAAATTTAAAAAAGCTACATAGCAAAAAAATTTATGTCATTTGAGCCGCCGGAAAAATTGTTTTCATTCCAAGAAAATATAGACAAAAAAATTCTATTATTACACTTTGCACTTGTTTTCCCATTATATTCCATCTAAACAAACCAGCTGATTTGATTCGATCCGAGATAAAAAAAATATCTTTCAGCACCTGTTGTTTTTGTCTTTTAAATTTTAAAATTGGGCGAAGGATAAAACAAATTGATTGGAGAGTAATCCGGCGTCTAAGAGAGAGATCTCATTACATTCTTCTTGTTGTTTGTCCCTTTGTTGAAAAGATCAAACTTTAAAAAATTTTATTTTTAACCTTGAAATTTGAAATTTTTTATTGATCAAGTCGTACTTTTTCACACTTTTTTCTTCTGATAGATATAAAAAATGTGGTGACAAAGAAAAAAAGGGAAGTGTTTTTTTTTTTTGAGGCTCATCCAAACCTGAAAAATATATTCGCAACTTGTCGTCATCACGGACAAAGTGAGGGCTAAAAATAAAACTACAAAAAAATAAAAGGAAATACTATTATTGATTTTGTAAATAAAATGACACAACAAAACAACAACCTTGTCAGCAGTTGAGCCGTCATCCATCGCCATCATCAAACAACAACGACTAAGAAGATTTGACCTTTAAATTTAGTTGCGTTTATGTTTATTTTATTGGATTAGATTGATTTTTGAGGTATTTGAATCTAAGTCACTCCATATTGCTTTGCTGAAATATGTTTTAAGCAACAAAAAAATCTAGAAACTTTCATCATTTTTATTTCACTTTTGCAATTATTTTTTTTTGTGTTTCATTTTATTTTAAACTTTCCTTTTTCCTTTTTGTTTTTACAATTTTCCTTTATTTCTTCATTAAAACATTTTTAATGATTCACGCTTTCCCTTGCTTTCATTGCTTCTTTAAATCTTCCTTCCTTGTTTGTTAAAAGCTCATTTCATGATTGATTTTCTCATGAACTATATAATTTTATTATTTTGTTTCAGCTTTTTTCTTGCCATTTTTACCACTTAAATTTTATGCGTTTTCCCATATTTGTTATAACAAAAATTTTTGAGGCAGATCTTTGCCGCTGCTTACAAATTTCTACGTCGCGCTATCTTTGCCGTTTCCGTATATAAACTTTCCAATTTTTCTTCATATTTTTCATTATTCAAAACAGTATCTTTTGATTGTTTCAGAATGGTTGCATTCCGAAATATTTTCATTTTTGCCTTTGCTACCATCGCTATTTCCACAGTTTTTGCTGATGAAGCTATACCTGCATCCACTGCTGTTCCCGGAGATGATCATCACTCCAAACATTCTCAACACCCCAAGAATGTTAAGAAGCGTGATGCTAGTGGACTCTCACATGAAAAATATCAAGCTGTTTTGAAAGTTTATACAGAAGAAGGACCTCTTGAAGAAAAGAATAAAAAGCCGATGAAGTTGCTAAAGATTTTTCTGAATCTGAAAAGAAAGTCGTTGATTTAATCAAAAAATTCTTTGGTAAACGTGCAGAAGCTGTAAGTTTTTTATATAATTTTTAGCCGGTCATTGATAGCTTAGAAAATTATTACTAACCCCTATGCTAAAGGAATCTTGTATGGATTTGCTATTCATTTAGGAAAACGAAGATAAAATTAAAAATAATATTAACTTTTACAGATCTCTAAGCTCAGTGACGAAACCAAAACCATCCTTAAGGAAATCAAGGAACTCCGTAATAAGCAAAAAGCCGCGTAAGTTTTTCTCAAATATACAAACCCTCTATCACACTTTCCACAATTATAGTTTCGAAAAAATCAAGGGTGAAGATAAAAAAGCAGCCAATTTCCTTCTCTTTGCTCATGCTCCACAATCCCTTCATTCTCGACCAACTCGTGATGGTGATGAACATCATCATCATGAATCCACTGGTGAAGCATCGGCTACTACCGTCGTCACATCATCAGCTTAAGTTATCATCCATTTACTAAATCTAAAACCTTTTTTTGTTTGTTCGTTATTTTTTCCATGTTAAAAGAATCAAAACACATCATCTATTTTTGCTTTAAAGAAAACCCTTAAATAAAATTGATGACGATCGTAATATTTACAAAAAAAATTGAATGAAAAATAAAATTAAATAAAAAGCATGGGTTAAAAAAATGAGGGTCAAAAAATACGAGTTTCATGGTGGTGATGATCTTTCTTTTTTCTTTCTTGGAGGAGATTTTGGACATTTACTTTTTTCCCATCTAAATTTGTTTACTCAAGAGCCTTTTCGCTTTCATATTTTTTTGCTCTCTTCTCTTTCTCTCTTATCTTCTCAACAACAACAAAAGCTTTTGGAGGAGCGCTCATTTCATTTTTCTCCTTCTTCTTCCAAAACCAAACAATACATGGACTTGAACAACAAACTCAAAAAACTCCGCAAATTTAAAAGAATAAAAAAATGGTCAAGAACAATAGCCTTAGGCGGAGTTCAAAAACTTATATATAAAGGATAGTTTAAAAGAACATCGACATCATCGAAGAAAAATCATTCACCATTGAATAATATACTTTTCCTTTAAAATGGCGACAATTTTAAGATGTTTAGTTGTGATGACAGCTTTGGGTATTGGTGCTGCAGTTCCATTCAGACATGACCCATTTAATCCACTTGGACCTTGGCATAAAAGAGTATGTTTTTAACCTTTCCAAAATTCTCATTTGTGAATTACATCTTTCAGACTATGCATTGCGGACTCCCAAGATTTTTGCATAAACTTCCTGAAGAAACTCAGGAGAAGGTTAAAGCCATTTGGGCCAATTATCAAGATGGTGAAGAATGTTTCAAAGAGATGAAGGACACCAAAGAAGTCATCTCTTCACTTCCATCCGATATTCGCCATAAAGTTTTCAAAGGAATGTGTGGCCCAAGCTTCTTGAAAAATGCTTCAGCCACAATTCGCAATGAATTCAAAAAGTTTGGTTCGATCCCAATCTCAACATCGATAAAAAAGAACTCGCCTTCAAAAAACTTGCTTATTCTCTTTTAAGCGGCGATGCTGTAAGTTTATATAACTTAATTTTGTAAATTTTTTTAATAATATGTTTTAGCTTCAACAATTTGTAAAATGGGAAGCTGAATTACAAGAGCGCAAACATGAAAGAAATGAAAAAATTGCTAAACTTTCCTCCGCTGCTAAAGAAGCTTATGAAAAATGGCAAAGCTTACGCAAAAATGAACGCATCTTCCTCAATACCCTTACCACTGATATTCGTCAAGAACTTCGTCTCGTTTGTGGTTTCTGCGGCAGCCACACTCATGGCAGTGGACCAGGAGATAAGGAAAATAGCGGAGAAGTATCTACTACTTTTGCTCCAACCACCGCAGAATCTTCAACTGAATCACCAAAAGAAGAAACTGAAAAGTTCTTCAAATTCCATGATGATGCCCTTGATGATTTCCTTCGTCGCTCAGAAGATATGATTTTGAACGAAGAGGAATGCATTGCTTACATTTTGTAAACACTTACATACTCTGTCATTCTATTGTCAATCAGACCAGTCACACACAAACTTTTAATTTATTAAAATTTATTTATTTGACCAAAGCATTTTGTTGTTTGTATATACATAGATAAATTATTTATTTCAATTCAAAAATGATAATTTCTTTAAACAAATAAAAAAACTTATTCGGGATGAGTAGTGTGCGATTCAGTATTATCTTGTTTCGAATGACTTTCATCGTTGGATTCTTTGAATCCATCAAAAGCTTGAAGGCCGACAAATGGTTGCGGAGGCTTGTTAAGTCCATTTTGGCCACCATAATTGTTACTTTGAGCATCAAAATTTGGAACTTGTCCATAGGGTTGCTGTTCAGGATTTCCATAAACAGCTCCTTGTGGACCATAACCTGATCCTTGCATGGGTCCTAGTGGTGGCAATCTTGGTGCGCCATAAGGACCAGCAGGAATATTTTGCATCTCAGGATTTCCATATCCGCCATATTGTTGAGGGCCTAATTCTTCCATAGGATCACCATAACCTCCATGGAGACCTTGGCTACCATATCCATGATTATGCATTCCACCGCCATAAGCACCTTGAGAATTTACTGCCACAACAAAAATGCAAAATAAAATCAAACTCGCAACAACAATATTCATTTCTGATTTGGTAAAAAACATGAAAATACATTATTTTTAATATTTGAAAACCTTTTATATATTTTTAACAATGACTTTGTCGCTTTTTTAGTTGATCTGGAAAAGCTTTTGTTGTACAAAAATTACAGCATTTTTTAATCCTATTGAGAATCTAAACTTGTTTAAATCAAACTCATAAGCGTGAAAGCGAGTTTAATATTAAAAAAGAAGAAGTAAACAAGTATGTATGTAAAAAAGCGAAAGCATAAAAACGAATGGAGCTAACCATTTATTGATCCTTTTGATTTATGTACATATTTGCGATTTTATATTTGAATTCAAATTTCAAGGCCAAACAATTCCAAAGCCATTTTAACAATTAATTTATAAAATATTTAACCCAATTTAATCATGTGTTGTTATTGATCTTTCATTTTTATTTTTACAATGCCTTCAATAAAAAATTGTAAACATAGGGTTTTTCCATTTTGCCTACCTGCCTTTTTCCGGTGTGAATTTCTTGAATAACAAAAACTTTTAAATTTTTAATGAGTTGATGATATTGCTCAAGAATCATATGGCGGCCTTAATTTCTGGTCAGTAAGAAAAATATTTAAAAAAATAGGCAAAGATCTTTTTTAAATCAGGTTTTTCAACCCATTTTGTCCTTGAAAATGGTTTGAAATTTTATTTTTTATTTTTTTTATTTTTGTGACGTCCTCCCTTTTCACTTGCAAGAAAAACAAGTACATCTCAGAAAACAACAAGAAAAAAATGGTATAAAAGCACAGTCAAAGTTTAAGAAATTTTACAGAAAATATATTTTCTCTCCTTCTAATTTAATTTCAAAAACATGCTCGCTCGTTTCTTTGCCATCTTTCTTTTGATCATCGTTGCTTTGGTTGCTGGAATGCCTCAAATTGGTGGTCAAGTTGGTACACCTGTAGGTGGTGTAGGAGCAAATACTGGACTTGGAGGAGGACAAGTTGGTGGAGCTGGACTTGGTAGCAACGTTGGTAAGTTCATATTAAGCTCATTGAAACGAACAAATACCAATGCTTCACTTTTTTTAGGTGGAGTCCCTGCCAATGCTGGATTAGGAGTTGGTCGCTAGATACCATGCTTTTTATTTTACTCGACATGGTATACCTTTTTTATAATATACAGTAATATCGTCTTGTGATAATTAAATTCTCCTGCAAATTAAAATAAAATTTTTGGATTTCCAAAACTTGTGTGAGCCCATGCAAAAGAAAACATGAAGAAGAAAAAATGGTTTAAAAACCTAGAAAGTTTTCAATAAACCAAATGCAAAAATAAAAGCACAAAGTTAAAAAAAAAGTTAGAAAATTGCTTTAATTTAAACATAGATAATATTCATACGAATATAGATAAATTCAATCTTTGTTTATTGTCTTTTTTTTGTCAGATATCATGGGCGTTGTCTTTAATTACGTTGGACATCAAAAAAGCACGTGCATATATTAAAAAACGAAAACAAAGAGTCATCATAATTGAAAACAAACAATCTTTGTTTACAAATATTCTTTTAAACCTGTTTTCTCCGAAGTTATAAATACCTTTAAACATTTTACGCAGGCACCAATAATAATTTTATAAAATGTTTGCTAAAATTTTTGTTCTCTTTTTCATCCTTGCTATGTCTTTAGTTTCTGGTAAACCCCAAATAGCTGCAAGTCTTGGACTTGGTGGTCTTAGTGTTAGTTCAGGACCGGGTGCTACAGCTGGCCAAGGCATTGGAGGAGCGGCGGCTGGAAATGCTGTACCTGTAGTTCCTGTTGGACCAGTTGTACCAGGTAAATAAATAGACTAAATTGAAATAATCAATGATAAATAAGTAATCAATTTTCAGTTGATCCTGTTACTGGGCTCTAGAATATCTTACTACAAAACAACACAATATACCTCAATCAATTAATCTTGTATATCATTTGTTAATCTGTTTTGTTTATAAACTTTAATGTAACCTATTTCTGACGTTTTTATTTTTATAAAGTATGAAATAAACAAATTCATTAAACTCCTTTGCATCGAAGTTCTCTTTTCTTTTTCACTGCGAAAAAAGTTTGTATAAAATAAAATCAAAAATATCAATATTTTTCTCATAAAGTTATTATCGTTATGTTTTTCTGTTTTTTTAATTTCTTTAACTTTAACTTCTCTCGTTTCTTCGCACCCTAATGTGGGTTTAGCTTCTGGAAAACCTGCTGGTGGCATAAGTGGTGATAATACTGATGCTTCATCTTTATCGATTGCAGAACAAAATTTAAATAATGCTCCCGCGTTAGAAAGTATTAGAGGTATGATTACGTAATTTTGTAATGGAAAGTTATAATTTCCTTTTAGATAATGAAGCTCTCGCGGATACTATTTACACCAAGAAAGTTGACAGATATAGGCGTTGGAATTACAAGTGATCGACTTGGAGTTTTACCACCTTCATTTGTTGGAGGTCAAACTATTGGCGGACATATTTGTAAGTATTTTTTGGTATTTTAAAAATTCCAGATAAACGTTAGTAAAAATCAATATTTTAATATTTTAGCTCCAGCGCATGCTGGGTTTAATGAAGAGGGAAGGTGATCGATTATATCATATCTGCAACGCCCTACACTGACATCAAAACTTTTTTCAATATGAATTTTAAAGTCAGTCCCGTAAAAAGTATTTAATTTTCTTTTTTCATGTGATAATTTTTCTTGGACATAATAAAAAAATTTTTAATTAGAGAAGCAGGTTTAATAAACTCAAGAGAAAAAAATGTTTGCAACAATAAAAAGTGCAATCAAAAAACCTTGTTCTTTGATTTAAAACAACAAAAAAAGTGACCAAATTACACCGAAACTTGTTCCACAAAAAGTTATCATTATGGAATTCTCTAACTTTTTTGATTGATCGAAAGCTTTTGTCAAAAAATAATAAAAAAAAAATAAATAATTATTGCATGATAAATCTTGCCACCGAGTTTTCTGAAACCGTTTCCTAAAGAAAAAAAATCGGCGAATCTCACTTGTTTCCGCTTGACTTACCAAAGTAAAAAATTATAATATTTACATTTCAAAAGAAAAAAAGCAATTTGTTTCAAAAAACAATAAATCAATGCAGGAAAAAAAATGGCGAGGGATAAAAATCAAATAGGAAGCAAAGGAAAGAAGGAACATCTCTATTTAATTCATTTTCCACGTTATTTGCCCTCGTTTAAATTTTTTGCATCTTAATTTTTCTTCCCTTTTTTGAGTTTAAATTTTTTTGTTAGTTTTTTGCAGAAGAAATAATTTTTTTTAATAATTTTGTCATTGATGTTTTTGATGGGTTTGAAACTGTCAATCATTTTTCAAAATAAAAAATTTGTTTGACCTCTAAATACTAAATGCTAAATATCTTCGACCGTAATGAGTAGTTTTATGAAGTCTTTCGTTCTTTTTTTAAACCATATTTCTGCTGCTCTTTTTTTTGGTAACATCCATAACTAATATAATGGTTTCTCAAATTCTAAATCATTAATTTCTTAATTTTTTTGATGTAAAATTATTTAAAACCAAAAAAAAGAAGACCCGTTTGATTTTGATATAGCATTTTTTTTTTCATTCGAGAAAAGAAGCGTGTTTTTTTATTTAACATTCGTCTCGGTTTTCAAAACAGATCCGCGTTCGTTTTTTTACTTTTCTTTTCTTCTTTTTTTGAAAATTTTTATAAAAAACATTCAATCTTTTTCTTCTTCTCACCACTAAATTTTTGACCTTCATAGTTAATTGGAGCTTCTAATCATGATTTTAATAAACATTTTATTTTTTTACTCATCAAGGGATGCAATTATTTTTTTATAGCTTGGATCAAATTAAATCATAGCAGCAGTGGTGGTTGTTAAAATAAAATTTCTCCGCCTTTTATAGCAGCCATCCATCCATCCAGCCTGCCTGCTGCTACTCCAAAGGAGAAGATAACACCATAACATCAAGAAGATTTTCTCTCTATCCGCGATCGCAAAAAAGTCGAAGATAATTGAAGAGCTACTAAAAGACAACGGTCGAATGGAATGCTCCTAATGTTGCCGTTGCTGCTTGGCCGTCTTTTGCTTTTTATTTCTTTTGTCTATGGAATTCCACGAAGAGGAAATGATCCATGGACGTTAATTTTATGCAAATTTGCTGATTTACCCAATTATGAACCCAAGCCACCAGAGTATTTTAAACAATGGTTAATTGGTGATAATCCGGGTGAGGACATTTGTGACATTGCTTTGTTTGAAGGCGGTTTAGATATTTATGATTTTGTAATAAATATCTGAATTTCGGCGATAAAAAAGGTCTAATAACGAAGCTATTCAACTAAACCATGTTCTGTTTTGGTTTAATTTTTGGATTCCCTAAATTTCAGATTGCATTGAAAGATATTTTTCTGATCTTTCCAATGGCGTTTATACTATTAATGGATCCAATGTAGTTGGGTGGATTACGCTTCCATATTCTCAGAAAGATGTCCTTCGAATGGCGAATGCTGATTCCGCAGCTCCAATAGGCTCGGATACAAGCTTCGATGTAAGTCTTCAATCCACCAATGAAGTTAGTCATCCATTTGGATTAAACCACAATCTTTTCTAAAATTTAAAAATCGATTTGATCTCTTCCATTTTCACATTAAAAAAAAGAACCCATATTGCACTAAAAAAAATGCAAATAATTATCGTTTTTTTGCTGGAAATATTTAAATTCGACCTCATTGCATAATGATGATATCCGCCATCGATAACGCTTAAATTTTTAAGAAAAAAAATTGTCTTTGATTTTTTTTAGTTGAAATGGAAAAAATTTGCGGGTGTTCTCATTAAAAGGCGAACGAGCACTTTTTATTTTTTTATTTAAAAGCGAAAGCGAGACAAGGAACGAACGAATGCAACAACTTTGATAGAAGAAGAAAAAAATATCTATAGATAAAAAAATCTGTTTTAAACCTCATTAATCTTCTAAAAAAGTGAAAAAGAATTTTCAATGTGTTAACAAACATTAATTGATTGTTATCCTTTTTTGAGAAAAATTATAAAAGCAATTAATTTTCATGGATGTGTTTGAGCACTAGTTTTGGATGCTAAAAAATAAACCAAACAAAAAATTAAAGAAGTCTGAAAGTAAACATTATTAAAAAAAATACTTTTCATATACAGTGTCCAGATTTAAAAAATTTATATTTAACCTTTCCATTTTTTTAGTATTTTGATAAAATAAAAGAAGTCTGTGTTCAAGTTGCAGCTGAAAATGGTCATGAACTTCATCGACAAAGAATTACCGTAATTAATTCAGGAACCACAGCAGTTATGGAAAGAAAAATGGCGTACTTCTAACTCCACAATTAATGTTTTCATCTGTTTTAACTCATGAAATGGTTCATTCATTTTTTATTGGACATTCATATAGCGATCGAAAAATTAAAATATTTCCATATGCAATGCATGGAGAATATGATGATCGATATGATTTACAATCCACGGCAAATGCATATATGCATCGATCAACATTTGGAATGAGTGGTCCCGGTTTAAATGGAGCTCATTTGGATTTCTTAGGATGGATACCAATGGATCGTTTTATTGTATTTTGGCCGAGATGGAAGACAAAATTATACTTTGAGGCTATCATCTCTAAGCGTTCCTCATAATAAAACAAAGGGATGGTTATTGATTTCTGTAGGGTTTTTACTTTATGGTCCAGAGAATTGTTTCATTTTTAACTTTAGATTCCATATGATCGAAATGATCCACGAAACTTTTTTACTGTGGAACTAAGAACTCCTGATCGATTTGATAGAGGCATTGCTCAAGTGAGTTTTCATAAACCTTGTAGCAATGTTCATAATTGAAAATTTTATAGGCTTCTGTTTTGATTCATCGAATTCAAAAAGCTGGAGGAAGCTACTATTCAGTTTTATTGAGCCAATCTCGAGATTTTTATGAACTCACAGAAGGCACAGAATGGGTAACTTTCTTAGAACCTGATATCACAGGAAGTTTTCAAATGATTCGAGTTTCGGTTCGAAAAATGTACACCACCGATGCAGACATTTCAATTTCATCAACTTTTGATCCAGTAAAACTTTTGTTTTTGCAAAATTAAATTTTTAAAGACAAATTTTTAGGAAATTTGCAGACTTGGAGAACTTCGAAAGATGGTCCTTGCAACCCATTATGGTGTTAATTTCGTTTGCCTGCCGCGTATTCGAAGTCATCACGGCGTCCATGAAATGGATCTTCAAAGACAATATTTTTATCGAAATTTTTATGCTTTGCGTGCAACTTATGGTGCAAATGAATGTAAAAGTGGCTTTGTTTGGAGAGCCATCGATGAATATGATTTTGTTTGCGTTCCTCCACATCGACAAGAAAATGCTCAGCAACAAGTTAGCTATCAAGCGGATAGAATTCAATTCATTCGGAGTCAAGAAAATTCAACAACAACCTTAACTCCTTTATCGTCGACTTCAAAAGAAGATTCAGAAGCAGCAAACGATATTAAAATCGAATGTGCTCCACCTTATGTTCCACGAAATGCTTTCATCAGTGATGAGATTTGTGTTACCGAACGTGAACCAATATTTGACCAGTAGAGAAAATGAAGGTGCTGTCAACTTTTTAAAATATTATGAATTTTTTAATGGTGTTGATTCGGTTGGACCTTAGAAAATTTCTTTCCTTAATTTTGAGCTTAAAAAAAGTTTTTGTCGTAGAACGTTTGTATTTTTTGTTGTTGTTGCTGGTCGTTGTTATTGATGAGGATCAGAGGCGGGTATTATTATTTGTAACGTAGTAAAAAATAAATATTTTTTTAAATGAATCACAAGTTTAAGAAATTAGGAACTTTAAAAAAAGAATTGGAGGATTTCCTGAAAGATTGAAGCAAAAAAAATAAAATAAACGGAAAAAATAATTAAGAATTCTTAAATTCTTATAGCGAAACCAAATAGCGTGCATTTTTCTTTCTTGCGATATTGGGTGGAGGAAGAATAATTTAGTTGCTTGCTTTGCATTTCCTCTATTCATAAGAAAAAAGATCCAACTCAACTCTGCCTCTTTTTATATATATAAAAAAACAAATTCATTCAACAATTTTTATTTAACAATGGAAGACGTGGTTGTAACCAATACTCCAGTAGTTTTAGAGCCAAGTAAGAAATTTTTCAAAATAACTAATTTACTAATAAAAGTGCTATTACAGAAGCCATGAAAATTGATAATAATAATATTCGAACTTTACATCCAGCTAAAATTTATACTGATAGCACAATGGCAATAGTTGGCATGGACTTTCATCATGAAGGTAAAACTATGGTTATTTCATCGTTGGATGATTCATTAACGCTTTACAATTGTGAAACAGGAATGAAAGGAAGAAATGTAAATTGTTATTAAAAAAAAATTTAGGTTATTAAAGTAAGGGTTTTAGATTAACAGCAAGAAGTATGGAGTTGGTAAAATCCGGTTTGATAAAGACGATGGAGCCGTCCTTCATACATCCACTAAAGTTGACAGTACGTTGAGTTCATTTAAGTTATAATTATTACTGATTATTTTTTTAGACACCATTCGATACCTTTCATTAACAGAGAACAAGTATGTTCGTTATTTCCTAGGCCATACCAAAGAGTGAGTTATTTCGTTATAATATATTCAATTATGCGTTTTTATTTCCAGAGTCATGTGCCTCCAAATTTCTATTCAATGTCAAGCTTTTGCATCATCATCGCGTGATAAAACAGCTCGTATTTGGGATTTCCGTTTAAACAATTGTCAAGGATTAGTTCATTTTTCAAATGAATCCGTTGTGGCTTTCGATCCAGAAGGTTTAATTTTTGCTGCTGCTTCAGCTGAAGAAGAATGTGTAAAGCTTTTTGATATTCGAAATTTTGATAAAGGGCCTTTTGCTGAGCTTGAAGTTAAAAACCCCGTCAAAGGTTCACATGGCATGATGTTAAATTTAGTCAAGATGGTTCAATGATTATGATAAATTCAAACTCAAATTATGCTTTAGCTTTTGAATCCATTGAAACTGGACCCGTACAAATTTTTAGTGAATAGAAAATGAAGATGTAAGGACTCTTTTTTAAAGCTTGAATGTAAACTTTTACAATTTTTAGAATTCACAAATTGGTGGCGTATTTACACCTTGCGGAAAGTACGCTTTAATCGGCAGTGGAAGTGGTGGAAAAAAGATGTCCATCTATGAGATTGATAGAAATCAAATCTCAAGTGGTACATCCGAAGTAGCAAGTTCATTTCCAAGCACATCATATGATGAACTACCAACACAAAATCATATTGGCCCTATTTCAAATATAGCTTTCAATCCTAAATATATGCTTGTTGCGGCTGCTTCACAAATTCTTGAATTTTGGATTCCTGATGTTTTTGAATAATTTTATTTGCAAAAATGTTTATATTGATCTCTTTGTTTTTCGTTGCTTATTTGTTGTATTAATTTATTTATATTTTGTGTTATTTCTTTTTATAAATGGGTTTTTGTTTGAACCTTGTTTACTTTCATATTACCAATATTCAGTAGTTACAACTAGGGTTGTCAAAAAAGATTTCCCGATTTTTCCTGGGAAATTTCCCGCTACAAACCCTTACAAAGTTTCACAAAGTCTAACAAAGTTCTACAAAAGTTGCTATAACTTTGTTAAACTTTGTAAGACTTTGTGAAGGTTTGTAGCGGGAAAATTCCGGGAAATTTCCCGGGAAATTTCCCGGGAAATTTCCCCATTTTCCCATTTCCCGGGAAATTCGACAACCCTAGTTACAACTTTTGTAGAAAAAAATAGTGAAAAAATAAAGAGTACAAAACTAAAGTCTTGTTTGAAAGAAGAATTAGAATGCACCGACATGCTACAATAAGATTTCAAATCAGGCTTGGGTCGAAGCAATTCGGTTCGTGTGGTCAAATAAGATAATGGGCATCCCTTATCTTTACATTCTGGCAACATTTTTCCAATATTTGTTGGAGTTTCAATGCTGCTATTTGGATAATATAAAATATTAACAAAATAATATTCATCTTGTTTCATTTTGGCGATGCAACGTTTTTGATTGCATTATCTTCCATAATTCCAAAACAATGCACGAGCCAACGCTTGGAACTGAATGAGTTTTTAAAAGTAAAACTTTCAAATCCAAGTCCAAGAAGAAGACTAATTTCAGTTATATCATGAGCGGAATAAGAATAAAGTTTTTGATCATTGATTGCTGAACATTCATTCAAGGAGTTTAAAACTCTTTTACATTTAATTTTAAGGATCAGGCGATCAACGATTTCAGCGAGTAATGAACCGCTTGAATTTTTAGCTAATTCTAACTGAAGATCAAAAGGATAAGAATCATCTGAAAATGGAACAAAGCCCCAAAGCGTGGCAATGTAATTTACAAAAAGAGCTTCAAAATCTGGCATTAATGGAATAAGCCATTGTGGAATTGGAAGGGCCAAGAATAGTCTAAAAATGCGTTTGCATATAGTGATGAAGATATGGAATTAATAAGATAAATCCATGGTTGAACAAACCTCAAAAATTGCAGCATCATAAACAAATAAAGTTGATAAAAATCCGCCGTTATTTGAGTTTTGTTTTCCACTTCATTTAGTACCGCAATTGAGCGATTTAAAAGTGCTTGGATTACTTTACTTTTATCAACAATTTTCCAAATAATATCTTTTCTTTGACATTCAAATGAAAACAAATTCAAAAAATCTTGAGAGCTTGGAATTGAATGGATTGGAACAGGAGCGAACCCGAGAAGATTTTCAGTGAATGAAGCATTAGAAAATAAACCCGAATAAAATGCCATTCCAGAGATAATAGCTCGATCGGCATCTGTGCTACGAGCATAAATCTTTAAATGTTTGAATTAATTGGAAAAATAAAAACAGTGACTAACTTCAGAGGTAGTAAACTCTTCTGATAAAAAATGAAGCTTTTCAATGTATCGAGATTTAAAATGCTTTCCAAGATTGAAAAGTTGATTTATTCCATTCTAAATTTTACATAATCAACACATTTTAAAACTTTTTAACCAACTTTAGTCAATTGTCCAAAGCCATCAGGAAATGCAGAAATATCATTAGATCACCAGGAAACATTCGACCTGGATTTCTTTCACCATGGCGCCAAAGCTTAAAATTTAATTATTACATCATTAAAAATACCATAAACTTGCTTACCGCATGAACATGAATAAGTTTATCTTCAGAAGATATAAACGATGGAAGAAAAATAATAATTAAAATATACGCATTTTTTTAAAACAGGAAACAAAAAAAAAACAGAGTTTTGTTTGATTGCTTTTTTGTAAATGCAAACACCTTATTTTTAGAAAGCAGAAAAGGATAATAAAATCTCGTATTAACACGGATCAAAAATATCGAGAAAACTGTTTTATCTATCTACTTTATCTAATAATTAATACTTAGTTTAGTAAGGAATATGTATGTTTAAAACAAGACTAAAGATCAAACAAACAAATAATGCTGTAGCTACTACCGTAAAAGTAAAATAAATTATTTTTTTCAATGCCTTTTTAGTGACGCTAAAAAATAATAATGTTCATTGAAATAAAAAAAAATGGTTACGAATTTGCATGTATGTATTATTTCATTTGAAGCTGCTCTAAAAATTCTATCACTCTTTATTTTTTTTGTTGAAGATAACTCTAACATGACGGATGCAAGTTTGATGCCATTATCGCCATTGGTGAAAGGGGAAAAGCCAAAAACTCGACGAATTTATCTTGTACGAAATGGAGAATCTTGTGATCGTTTGGGACCAGCATGGCGGCATAAAGCTTTTCAAGATCATGGAATATATCGAATTGTGGATTTAAATCAACCTGTAAAAATTCTCGATCGTCAACATGATGCTTTTAGAAATGATTCACCTCTCACTCAAGTTGGCTCATTTGCTTCTCAACTTTTAGGTCGCGGAATGTCGCTTAAAGCTGCTGGAGTTCATACAGGTTTAGTTCTTTATTCTAATTTAGAATATTTAACTCCAATTAAAAGGTTTAAGAACTAATTAAGAATTATTTTCAGTATATTCATCACCTGCATTTCCATGTATTCAAACTTCGTCAGCAATTATTGGAAATTTAAATATGAAACATTCGCCTAAAATTTGTATTGAACCTGGTTTAATTGATCCATTGGCTTTTTATTGGCAGGTAAACAACTTGAATATATTTTTTATTTGTAAAAAAAGTTAAACTCTTAAATCAAATTCATTTTAGGATCGTTTACCAACTTTTCTTACAAAGGATCAACTTTTATCTTCTGGTTTTGCAATCGAAAATGAATATGAATCATGTTACAACCTATCACATCTCAATGATAATCTCTTCCATGAAAAAACTTCTGATGATTTTGGAGAAAGACTTCGAAAAATTTCTACAAAAATTGTTGATTCAAGTAAAGAAGGATTTGTGGCGGAATTCTTGTTGTTGCTGGAGCTCCAGTGATTGATGGACTTCTAAGACTTGTCACAGGTAATTTACTCATATTCTTACTGTCTTTGGTTCTTAAATCATATTTTTAGATTCACCTTATCGGCCACAAACCATTCCTGATTTACATCGAATGGGTCTTCAATATCCTTTTTGCTCTATAACAACGCTTGAACAAAATCCAAGATCAATGAAATGGACTCTTCTTCCTGATGCTATTCCACCTCTAACATTTATGCATCTATCAACTGCAATTCAAATTCCGGTTTTTGAATAGAAATTTCTTTATTTTAAAACATTACATAAAAAATGATAATAAAAAGTTTTAAATCGAACAAAAACAAATTAAAATAAACTATAATAAATCACTTGTAATCATCACGACCATAATATTTGAATTGGTTTTGCTTGATAAATGCTGCCATTTCTACGACCAAGGATAATTTTTCTTTATTAAGTTGTGAGAGCGATGGATCAAGAGGATTCTTGTGTGAGTTGACAACATGATGGATATAACGAACAAGATGAACAACACCAAAGTTGCGACAAATCATGCCATTTTGATATTCTTTTATCCATACACCACGCTTGAGAACTTTCATTTCATCTTCATTTAGTGATGGTAGCTTTCTGTCGTTAAGGATGCTATTGTAATATTCAAAAAGACCAGGATATTCATTTTCACGATGCATGAACTTTCCGAAAAACTTCTTTTCAAAATCACTGAGGAAAGCTTCAATTGTAAGTTCTTCCAAGTTAGCACAAGCTCTGGTTGCAATTTCTAACTATAAAATAAATAAACCAAATTTAGAAAACAAAAATAAAAAATGACTTCATGATGAAAAAGTTCCATAATTGTGATTCGAGGAGGATATTTGACGTCTTTAGCTTTCATTGATTCATCGATACGATATAAATATTTACAAATATTGATATCATTGGAAACAATGGTTATAGGCATAACACCTTTAGCGACCAGAGATTCAAGACGTTTTTCCGTGTACAACTAAAAAACAGTAAATTTTAGTAGAAAGAGAATGTAAAATAACTAACCTTAATATATTTGAAGTTTTCAAGCGTAAAAGGCAAAAATGATCCACATGCTTCTTCCAAGGTGAATGTTTCATCAAAGCTGGATTTATAATTCTAAAAAGTAAAGTTTAAAGAGCTGAATTAAAGAAATACAAACTAACTTCATATGTTACACGAAACTGATTGAACGCCCGATGTACTACACTGGCGACGTAGTAATATCCATCCTTTTGGCAACGACAAAGAAATGATTCTTTGAGTGCTAAAATTTTCAATCCATAAAGAATTACTCCTTCTTGTAGGTTTACCATCAGCAGTCATAACAGGAGAATTTTTGACACTTGAATAAGTGTAACCAACCAAATCCGAGTCAGGTGTGACGCCTTCATTCATTGTTGAAATTTGAAACAGCGATTGTTGCAAACCAAGATAAAAGAAAGTGCAAAAATTGATACTTCGAAGTTCGAACTAACTAAACAAAAGTTTCAAGCAAAAATGAAAATGAATTTTTTAGAAAGAACCGTATATCAATGGTGTTTCTTTCTCTCGGGATTTGGAACTTATTTAAAATTACATGAAGGATTTATTTTGAATTGAAAATCCTGCTTTTTTGCAATAATTATATAAAGATTTATTTTTGTTATTTTCTTTAAAAGCTTTCTCTAAAATGGCATCAATCGAATTTTAATGCTTCGATATTGTTTTGGAAGATCCTAATGTATTCATCTTACATGTGGATGGAAATAAACTTATGCAACATTATGCTTATTTTTCTTTCATAAACCATATTATGCATTTTTGTTGTTAGCTTCACAAAAAAAATATCGCAAGGATTGTTTTAAAATCTGTTTATATAGCATTGTTTTCGAAATTTGATGATTTCAATATAATTAATGAATAGAGGAAAGGAATAATATGATTAAATTTTGCGCAAGATTCCATAATCATTTATCACAACGACAACAACTTATGAAATCTGTTACCAAAAGTGAAGCTTTTTTGAATTCCTTCTGAATCATCTTATTTTTAATTTCAAAAACTTTTTACATTTTGCAAAAGTTTGTTTTTCCTCCAAAAAAGCTTTTGTTTCAATAAATTGAATTGATTTGAATTTTTTGATGACAAAAAAGTTGTCATTTGATAGTTTCTTGTCCTCTACTTTTTTTTCTGAGCATCGTTTTGGACGACATAAAAGACTCAGAAAAAATTGCGCTCACCGAAAAAAGGTTGTTTTTTGGTTGTTATCGAAAACGTGAGTGTGATCGATCTTTCGTCTCTTCACTTTTTCACATACATACACACATCAAAAACACTCAGCTGGTTGACGAAAGTAGAAGAAGCAGCACACATCCATTCCATGTTCAAAAAATTTCATTGAACGCAGTTGAAAAAAAAAACTATTTCAGGTGAATTTTTATTGTTGCGCTGCTTCTTTTTCTTATCTCTCTTTTTTTTCATCACTTTCTAGCGGAAAAGAAAGTATTGTCTCTAAGTTTTGAGTTTTCACTTTTCTTTCATTGTTAAAAAAATTATTTTGTTGAAGAAATGGTTTTTTCAGTTGTTAAAGGACTTACTACGGGAGCTATGGTTTATAATCATCGAAATTGTTCCATGCCAAAACCAGGAGCTTTTGCTCCAATGAATCCAAGGAATTATCTCGGCCGCTTCCAAATCCATTTGAAGCTTATATTGAATTGGATG